>PISX010014688.1:0-52160 GCA_004024625.1 Mellivora capensis
AACTCTGGAAAGAGATGCCCTGGATTCAAATCCTGAGTTGTATTATGAGCTGTGTGACACTGCTGGACATTTAACCACCCCATGCCTAATTTGTTTCATTTATTAAATGGGGATAAATACAACACCTATTTCATAAGGTTTCTGTGAGGTTTCCATGAATGAATACAACTAAAACATTAAGAAAAAATACCTGGATCAGTAGTAAACTCTCAATAAATGTTACATATGATGATGATGACACATTAGTACAATTGAATACTAGACTATTATTTAAAAGAATGATGTCGCCTCAACTGTACAAATGTAAAAAGATCTCCAAGATAACATTGCTAAGTGAAAAATGTAATGTCCAGAACAATGTGAAGAGGTACTACCTTTGAGGTGGAAAAAAAAAAAAAGAATTGGGAGAGAAGGAGAAAACACACACACACACATAAGTACATAATTTTTACTGCATTTGTACATGTATTATCCATTCAACTTGATTAAATATATTTGATTTAATATATGATTAACTTGATTAAAAATATTACTGAATGATTCAATGAGTGCTAAAACAATTAAGCCAAGTAATAAAATTACTGTATATACCTAACTGAACAAAGAGCATATTAACTAAACAATAATGGCAAATATTTATATAGATCTTATTATGTGCCAATAGTGATCTAATCACTTTCTTTATATAATTCATTTAATCCTCACAACACTTAACAAAGTAAATACTTTTACTATCTGTATTTTAAAGCTGGGAAAATTCAGACAGATAAAAACAACCTCCTCCAAAGTCACATTGCTAGGAAGCAGCAGAGCCAGGATGTGACCCAGTCTGTCTCCAGTGCTTATGCTCTTAACCTCCTTGTTATGTTGCCTCTCAATACTGCTTAAAAATTACTTGTTATTTACATATATCCCAATTATTTTCAAAAAGAAATCTGTATGTGTTGTGATAAAGAACATATATACCATCAAGTTAGAAATATTGGTAATGAAAAGAGGAAAACAAAAATGAACATGAGAAACAAATACAGATGTTTTAAACATGCAACAAATCCAACTCTAAAGCATCTGCCTTTTTTTTTTTTTTTTTTTTTGGTCAGAAAGAGAGCACAAGCAGGGGAACAGAAGAGGGAGAGGGTGAGGCAGACTCCGCACTAAGCAGGGAGCCTGATGCGGAGTTTGATCCCAGGACCCTGGGATCATGACCTGAGCTGAAGGCAGATGCTTAACCAACTGAGCCACTCAGGTACCCTGCCATTTTCTATTAGAACCTTGAACGATGTATTAACTTCAGCCTCTTAAAAGGACTGAAATAAAGTATTAAATAATTGTCAATATTTTTAATTTTGCCTCTTTAAAGACATTCTTATTTGAGGGGCACCTGGCCGGCTCAGTGGGTAGAGCATGTAACTCTTAATCTCAGAGTTACGAGTTCAAGCCCCACACTGGACACAGAGCTTACTTAAAAAAAGAAAGAAAAAAAAAAGATATTCTTACTTAAAGCTTTCCTAAGGAGAGTTACTCATTGTATCCAGGTTTTTTTGGTGTTTTTTTAATTATTAACTAAAACCCAAATGTAGACTTTTCCTTATTCTGATTTTGTCATGTGATTAAGTCAGGGGATACACCCCATATTTGTGCAATATTCTCTATCTCCCAGGCATAAAGAGTTTCTGGAAAACTTAATATCAACACCAAAAATAAAAGGCATATTTGCAACCCAATCTGGTAATGCCTAGCATTTCCCTGCACATTCTTTTTTTTTTTTTTTTTAAGATTTTATTTATTTATTTGAGAGAGAGCACGAGCGAGGAGAAGGCCAGAGGGAGAAGCAGACTCCCCGTGGAGCTGGGAGCCTGATGCGGGACTCGATCCCAGGTCTCTGGGATCATGACCTGAGCCGAAGGCAGTCGTCCAACCAACTGAGCCACCCAGGCGTCCCTTCCCTGCACATTCTTAATGACAATTTCTTAGTGGTTACACAAAGGTTACCACATATACAAAATTAAGGAGAATTTATGGAATTATCAGGATAATTTATACACTTTCCCCTCAGACATGAGAATAAATAAGTCAAAAAATATTTCAGATAATTGCCATTTCTGGTCATTTCAAGTGGTATTTTTCTCCTTACTAATTCCTTCTTTGCCCTATCAGAATGTTTATTTTTTTAATGTCAACAGCTTTGTTTTTTTGCAATTATAGATACACTTTGTTCACTGTAAAGATAAAAACACAGTAATATAGAAATGTGTAAGGACGAAAGTAAAAATCACCTGAAATGCCCATCCAATCACTCTTGAGATAGCCACTAGACATTTTGGTGACTATCTTTTCTTGCAATTCATCTTGTACAGACATATGTAAACAGTTTTACATGCATGTTATTGCGGGTACTTTTTTCTTTTTTCTTTTGCTTATTCTTCCTTCCAATGTTAACTGTTTAAGCATACACAAAACTCAAAGTGTTTTTTCAACTGTTTTACAAAAATGGGATCTCATTACACACATTTCTCTAACTTTGCCTTTGTCACTTAAGATACAGGATGGAGGGCGCCTGGGTGGCTCAGTGGGTTAAAGCCTCTGCCTTCCGCTCAGGTCATGATCCCAGAGTCCTGGGATCAAGCCCCGCATCGGGCTCTCTGCTCTGCAGGGAGCCTGCTTCCTCCTCTCTCTCTGCCTGCCTCTCTACCTACTTGTGATCTGTTTGTCAAATAAATAAATAAAATCTTAAAAAAAAAAAAGATACAGGATGGAGATCCTTTCAACTCATCAGTATAGATTTAAATCCTATTTTTTAATAACTTCAAAAATATTCCATGATATGCCTGGGCCATGACTTATATAATGGTACTCCTGACAGTCAGTCATTCCCTGTGTTCCCAGGTTTTTGCTACTATAAAACATTGCTGCAATCAACATTCACATAAATGCTTGACTGTCTTTCTTTTTTCTTTTTTAAAAGATTGTATTTATTTATTTGAGAGAGAGAGTGAGAGAGCACATGAGCAGGAGGAAGGGCAGAGGAAGAGGGAGAAGCAGGCTCCCCATTGAGCAGGGAGCCTGACAAGGGGCTCAACCGAGAGGAACCCAAGATCATGACCTGAGCCCAAGGCTGACACTTAACTGACTGATCCATTCAGGCACCTGTCTTCTAAGGAAAAGTTGCCACAGAGTGGGACTGCTGGATGGAAGAATATATATTTTCAGTATTAACAGATAGTGCCTAATTGTTTACTAAAAACACTGTAACAACTCACATCTCCACTAGCATCCTGTGAGAAAGTCTTCTACCTCAGATCCCTACTAGCAGTAGGTTTACCACGTAATTTTTGCCAGTCAGAAAAGAATATTTCATTTTTAGCATATCGATTACTAATGAAGTTTTATGTCCTTTTTTTCACGTTTGTTGAATAGATTTCTCTTCTATCAAGTTCTGGTCACATGTTTATCTATGTTTCTATTGTATGGACTTTTACTTAATATGTAATAGTTTTTACAAATGTTAACTCTTTAACTGTTATACATACTTCAAACACTTTTTTTTGAATCTGCTTTTTGTTGTTTATCTTTGCCAATGAAAGTTACTACATCTAGAATGTATGTATTAAAAAAATTCAGGGGATTAATATTTTAAATATTTTATTGTTTACATTTAAACTTTTAATCCCTCTGAAATTATTTTGTGCTTGTGCTGCAAAGCAGCAGCTCCACTTTACTTTCTTCTAGGCAGACAAGTTGTGTCAGTTACTTTTACTATATATGTGCCATTTTCTCCCACTGGATTGAAACAGAGCTTTGTCATGTATTGAATTCCCTTATATGCAGGAATTTACTTCTGCTTTTAAAATTTTGCTGTGCTTATATATGACTAAAAATATATCTGCACTGATAAAATTAAATAATTTAGTTATCTGGATAAACTGAAACGTTTTCACTTAAGATATTCAGATAATTAAGATGAAATCCTTATTTAAATGCCTTAATTCTCCATGTCAAGTTTTAAAAAATTTGCTGCCCAAAGCAATGACTATTGATTGTAGAAATTCACATGCACAAAAGGAAGAGTAATAAATTCTAAATCTTTCTTTAATCTCCTAGTCTAGAGATAATCACTTATTTTGATGCATTTCCTTCCAATTTTCCAATCTGTATATATAATCACCACTACATAGTTTTTTTTATCATGCTCTTTCTTCAATTTTACAAATATTTTCCAAATTAATTAGTCTTCTCCATTCTACTTTTAAATAAACACTCCTTTTTTAAAAAAAACTAAAGAAATAACTAAAATAAAATATGAAGTCTGGTGGTTTTTCATTGCTCAAACACATCTGGAGCTCTTCTGTATCATATTAAGCATTATCCATTTTATTTTCAATGAAGTATGCTTAACTGTTTTTCAGAAAAGAAACAAAACATGACATGTTATAGGTATAATTTTTAAAAAGATTTGTCACCAAAAGAACAAGTTTTTATAGAGAGCATTAAGAGTCAAAACTGAAAATTTTTTGATACCATAAAAGTAGCCAGGTTAATCTGAAAATACCTATGAATACCAATTTTTATTTTTTTAATTTTTTTAAAGATTTTATTTATTTATTTGACAGAGAGAGACAGCGAGAGAGGGAACATGAACAGGGGAAGGGGAGAGAGAGAAGTAGGCTTCCTGCTGAGCAGGGAGCTCTATTTGGGGCTCAATTCCAGGACCCTGGGATCATGACCTAAGCCAAAGGCAGATAGATGCTTAACAACCGTGCAGCTCAGGCACCCTGAATACCAATTTTTACGAACAGTCTAATTATGGTTATAAAATTTATTAAACAGAGCTAACAACAAACAAATATAAAGGGGAGTTTTAAATAAATTAGTCATATATAATTTTATCACAGTAGTTAGCTAATTTTAAAAGTAGCTTTGATGGTTTCAAGTAAAAAGAAGAACCTATACTGGGAATATATACACCCATTCCAGTTCTCTTTATAAACACATACACAAAAAATACATTTACTATATATACAATATGTATATACTATATGCATAAAAGAATACACTTATACAAACCAGAGTCACTTTCATTTCACGATAGGAAAAAAAAAGAATTGTAAAACTTTTAAAGTCTCTACATTTAATTAAAGAAATTAAATGGAAAACACTGACCACAATTTATTTCACCAAAATATAGAGTTTAACATTAAATTCTATAATCTCTTCATAAAATTTTTCCTTAGAACAAATGAGTAATAAGTTTTTCAGGATTAAGGTGAAACATAAACTCATGATAACTATATTTCAATTATTATCTAATTTACTGGTATTTTTCCAGTATACAACCATTAATCTTTGTGAATCATGAATTTAGAAGGAGAATTTTTTTACTCTAGTTCATGTCCCTGTTATATTCTCTACATACCCCTACTTCATCTGAGGACAAAAATGAAATATAAAGACATGTAAAATAAAAGGTAAAATTTTTAAACATTATAAGCATAAACTCAAAAGTCCCTTCTCTATAGCTCTGTACAATTTTAATGTATTTCTATAATGCACTGTAGGGATAAAAATTTAGGAAGAGAAGAACTACCTCCTTAAATTGATTCCACATATTAATAATCATGAGCTTTGGAAAATCTATATAAAAACATTAAGTCACTGAAGTTGCCAAAATAATGGGACTTATGTTGATATTTCTCAGTTTCTATTGAGAAATCTGTTTTAGAATCTTTGCTATAAGTACATTTTTATAGTCCTCTGTTTTTTGGTAATAGCCTCATTTCAAATTATATTCATTTCTCTTCATCCCAAACTTGTTCAATTTTAAAGGATGCCTTAAATGTCCTTTAAAAATTCAGTATATAGAAGGCACCTGGGTGGCTCTATTGGTTATGTGGCTGCCTTTAGCTCAGGTCATGATCCCAGGACACTGGGATGGAGCCCCACATTCAGCTCCCTGCTCAGCGAGGTGCCTGCTTTTGCCCCTTTTCCCTGCTCATGCTTACTCATGTGCACGTATGGGCAGTGCTCTCTGTCTTAAATAAATAACATCTTAAAAAAAAATTCAGTACATAAAACCAAACCAGGTAAGAGTAAAGTTAACAAAAATTTACAAAGCATGTACTAGGCCCCCTGTATTCATGATCTAATTTAATAGCACCTATGGGATAAACTTAAATATGAGAAAATTTAAGCTTAAATAAATTGTCCAAGATCATACAGCCTAAATAAGTGGTAGGGCCAGAACCTGAACTCAGGTCGGTATGACTGGGAAGTCTATACTCATAAAATCTACACTATATTGCTTTACATTTAAATACCAGTTAGTTTTTGGGATGCCTGGGTGGCTCAGTCGTTAAGTATCTGCCTTCAGCTTAGGTCATGATCCCAGGGTCCTGGGATCCAGTCCCACATCAGGCTCCCTGCTCAGCAGGAAGCCTGCTTCTCCCCCTACTCCACTCCCCCTGCTTGTGTTCCCTCTCTCACTGTCTCTCTCACTCTCTGTCAAATAAATAAATAAAATCTTAAAATAAATACCACTTAGTTTTTAAAATACTTTCATATAAAGGGGAACCCTCCTACACTGTTGGTGGGAATGCAAGCTGGTGCAACCACTCTGGAAAACAGCATGGAGGTTCCTCAAAAAGTTGAAAATAGAGCTACCCTACGACCCAGCAATTGAAAATCTGGGTATTTACCCTACAGAAACAAACGTAGTGATCCACAGGGGCACGTGCACCTGAATGTTTATAGCAGCAATGTCCACAACAGCCAAACTATGGAAAGAACCTAGATGTCCATCAACAGATGAATGGATAAAGAAGAGGTGGTGTGTGTGTGTGTATACATACATATATACGCAGAATATATATATTCTGCGTATATATGTACATATTCTGCGTATATATGTATGTACACACACACACACACACACACACACAATGGAATACTATGCAGCCATCAAAAGAAACGAAATCTTGCCATTTGCGACGATATGGATCAAACTAGATATCCTTAGTATATAGTATTATGTATTAGTATTATGCTTAGTATTATGCTTCACAAAATAAGTCAATCGGAGAAAGACAACTATCATATGATCTCCCTGATATGAGGAAGTGGAGATGCAACGTGGGGGGTTTGGGGAGTAGGAAAAGAATAAATGAAACAAGATGGGATCGGGAGGGAGACAAACCATAAGAGACTCTCAAATCTCACAAAACAAACTAAGGGTTGCCGGGGGAGGGGGTTAGGGAGAGGGACCTGGTGGGGTTATGGACATTGGGGAGGGTATGTGCTATGGTGAGTGCTGTGAAGTACGTAAACCTGGCAATTCACAGACCTGTACCCCTGGGGCTAATAAAACATTGTATGTTTACAAAAAAATTTTTTTTAATTATAAAAAAAAATACTTTCATATAGATTATCTAAGGTTTATCTCACTTGAACTCACAATACCCTCGAGAGGAGGTATTAAATTAGTATCAAATCCTAAGCCTCCACTCTCAACTTTACTTTAAAAAGCATTTAACTAAAGTGGGAAGGTTGAACAATCATCCCCTGATTTTCACTCTAGTGCTGTATCACTTGTAGCCTATACAGAGCCACATTTTTAAGGACAACGCACTCTTCTACCCTTCCATATTTGGACGATAACCATACCTACTAGTAAACATATATGCTGTGAAAATACGTTGATCACAGCATTAATAAAGTCTATGTTTCTATTCTTCTGACCATGATTTGGATGGTTATTATTACCAAATTATATTTGAAAACTAATACTTAGTATACAACCGTAGAAGGAGCTATAATTTTTAAGAGATTTAAAACTAGCTTAACCTTCCTGTCAAAAATTCATTCAATAAATAAATAAAATTTACTAAAGACTCATCAGGTACTTCAGTATCCTGGTTCTGAAGACACAACAGTAGAGTCACTATCCTTGAACTCCTAGGAGCTTTATGGTTTACTAAGGAACAGCCCAACCAACAGTAATCAAATACAATGTGCTAGAAGTGAAAACAGAAGAACAGAAAACAGTGTGTGTGCTATAGGACTGAGGGGCTAGTTCTGCCAATAGGGGGACAAAGCATTCTTGGTGGTGCTGATAATCTACAAAGGCAAAGAAAAATTAAGAAAGACCTCAGACACTGCCTACAAGCAATGTCAGGCATCTTAACACAAAAACTCCTGTGAATCATTTACTGTTGGAATTATAGCACAATTCCCTAATGAAGTTAAGGTTTCTCCTTGTAATATTCATAAACTGGCAAAAAGCTAGCTTCAGGGGTACCTGGATGGCTCAGGTGGTTAAGGACTGGACCCTTGATTTTGCCTGGGGTCATGATCTCAGGGTTGTGGGATCAAGCCCCAAGCCTCCGGCCCTGCGGTCAAGGGTGGAGTCTCCTTAGCCTTCTCCCTCTGCTCCTACCCTAGCTCTCTCTCTAAAATAAATAAATGAAGTCTTAATTAAAAAAAAAAAAAAAAAAAAAGCAAGTTAGTTTCAGAAATGGCTTCCTAGCTTCAAATCACTTGTTTGTGTATGAATTACACATAATGTTAAAGCTCTTTTTCACACTCAACTTTAATAGCAATTTAGTCACCAATTCCTGCTGCTAATTTCATTAGTGGTCTAAGCTACCGCTTTCAGAGTTCCCTAAAATTGGGGAAATTGTGAAGTAAAACTGCAGACTCATTCACAACCTCTTTCATACTGACATTTTCCCCTCTAGTACTTAATGCTCTTTAGCTGGTTTTTCTCTTTCCTACTTTGGTCTCACCCAGACAGGACTGGTTTGGACTTCCAGGGCTTTTAAAAAATGAGGCTTATTTGCTGGAATGTCACCTGGCCAATGAAGCAACACTGCTTATGTTTTTCTCTCCTCTAGAGATCAGAGAGCCTCACTCTGGAGCAAACTGATGGATGAAACAATATTTATTTTTGGTAGCATGCATGGCTACCTAAACATACCAGTAGACAGGACAATAGCACAAAATGCTAAAACTGTAAATCCAGGATAGAGATCTTGTTTATTACTTAGGGAAAGCAAGGCCATTTTTAAAGTTATGGTTTTTTGGCAAGGAGCATCAATAGGTGAGTTTTTCTATTTTGAACTTACTATAAAAATGTTTTGTTAAATTAATATTACACTAGGATTTTAACCTTTTGTTCCCCTTAACAAAATCAGTTTATTGTAGAGAATTTGGATGATCCAGAAAACCAAAAACAAATCAGTCACATCCACTACTCAAAGATAAAGAATTCCACCTTCCTCACTTTTCAGGCCACTAACAGATTATTTTATTACATTGGCTAGAAAACTACAAGGTGTAACAGAGAACATGACTTTTCAGATTTTAAAAAAGTGTAATTTAAATTTTAAAAATCAAATTTGTAACTTCTGTAAGGCCTTTCAATTTAAAAGAATCAGGGGACTTTCTGAGTTTGCAGTATAAATAAAAGAGTTTAACCCCAAACTGGAAAACACTCTTCCCTAAATTAAAGCACATTGTTTAGGGTCAAAACATTGGTTATACATTACATATGACGTGGGAGTACACTGGGTTGGGCAAGAACCTAAGCAAAATAATTTCTGTATTTTCACAAAACACTATTCATCAAAATCTGAAGTAGTCACTTGGAGTTACACAAATAGGGAAGGCTAAGGAGGAATATAAATGCTACTTAATAAAATTTACCCACTGGTCAAGAAATTGATTGGGAACAGCAATTAGGTAGGATTTCAGGTAGAAAGGACAAAAGAGAATGTCAAAGGCAGAAAATATAAAGTAAGTGATGACTTAACCTTCTTACCTCTAAGTTTAAGGTCATATACATTTGGTTTCATTATATTTCCAACCCAATCAGTTTCTGAAGAATTACTTCCCTGTCGGGGAAACCCAGTCAGTTTTCCATAAGCTAGTCTGGGTCTCCTGCAGAGCACGAAACCGCAACACCATCATCTTTCAACGCCTCCCCATTCAACTGAGACTGGCGCATTACCAACACCTCCTGTTTTGAAGCTAGTACATCTTTATTCTTTCAACGGTTTTCTCCCTTTCTGCACCATAAAATCAGAGAAAGGTAAAAGACCTGCTTTTACCCTTCCAAGGCCAACCAAATTGTGTGAATACCCACAGAACGCCTCATACAGGGCTGTCAGATTAAAAACTCCGAATTATTGAGAAAGCACGTTCGGAGCAAATAGGGAACAGTGACTCCGCAGTGAGGCCACATCAGTGACATTCTCTCCCAAGCCCGTCTCACCGGAGACGCCTCTGCCTCCAGGGTTTTTCCTACCGCCCAGCTTCCCAGCCCAAGGCTGAGGATAAAGACGGAGCAGGGCCTCTGCAAAAGAATGGGCTTTGGGGAATAAGACCCGGAGACTACCAAGGACCCCAAGAAAGGGCTGAGCCAAACCCATTATCCGAAGCCCCAAAGACTCCGAATAGAGAACCATAATGGCCGCACTCACCCCCAACCCCGGGAAAGGTGGACGTCTCACCCCTAAGTGGCGGGGGCGACCACAGTGGGGAAAGCGAGGGTCAGGAAAACTGGAGAAAAGAGCTCCTAGCCAGTGCAGGATGACAGCGAGGAGAAAGCCCTGGACAACGGAGGCTGGCCGTTCACACTTTCTCTTCTCTTTCTCTTCCCACCCCTTCTCCTCTTCCCACCAGTCGCCGGTTACCAGTCGCCGCTCACCTGCCGGGGCGCGAGGTGCAGAAACAGCACCGATCACGGACCAGAGGCTCTGTCACTGCGGGAGGGGAAGTCTTCAGCTGCAGAGGGGGGCGGGCCCAGATATTCACGTGACCTCGAGCTCCGCCCTGCCAGCCCCAGGCAGGCGTGCTGCATTTCGGGAACCTGTATTTTTGCGAATCGTTTGGCCATTTATTTTCTTGCGATAAAACCAGAGAAAAAACAAAAAATTTCCCAAAGATTGTGTCGTAAAGTGTAATGTAGAGGGCGTGCGTGAAATGGGTTAAAGTGCATTGCTAAGGAAGTGACGTTTATGCTATGATCCAGGGACCGGAAATGGCGACGGCATTCTGTACCACAGTGGCCGGTCGCTGAAATCCCATGCTTAAGCCCAGGCAATCACGTGACCTCAAAACTTGGATCGTGCTGGACGGAAGCCAAGTTATCCGGCCGATTGTTAATTACGTTAGTCTTCAAAACATCTCATTTGTTTGAGTCTTCCACAGATTTCTTTTACATTTAGAAGAACCATTATAAAATCCTATTAGGAGATAGCGTTTGAAGGTCATTCCGGAGACTACCAACTGGAAAAACAGGACCGGGACGGGGAAGATTGATCTTGCTAAAATTGGAGAGGGAGGGGTGGAAAAATCCGGATTTTACCGCCAGGGCCTACCGGGCAAGCCCCACGAGTAGTGTCGTAAGGGATGGGAGGAGAAAGATGACGCCAGAGGCCACAGCCCAGTAGGAAAATGGAGGTCCTGAAATGGAGGGGGAAGGGTGCGCTGAGGCCAGCAGTGCGGCTGCGCGCAAGGCGGCCGGCGCGCCGGCGCGCAGAGGGGGCGGGGTGAAAGGTCAGAGCGCGGCGGCGGGTCTGGCTGGCGGCGGCGGCGGGCCAGAGTGGATAGCCCGGTGTGCACGTGTGGAGAAGCGGCGGCACAGCGCGGCGGCGAGAGACACCCCCGCCCCCTCCGGAGACGTAGGGCTGCGCTTGACTCTCGCGGCCTCCGTCACCCGCTCAGCTCCCTGCCCTAGGCGGGGAGGCCGGCTTGTGGGGGTTGAGTGGCCCGAGCTGAGGGCGCGGAGAGCTCAGGGCGGCGACGACAACGGCGTTGATATCGGTGGTAACAACGGCCTCAGTAGGCGGGGAAGATGAAAGGGTGAGGAAGGGCAGCCGGGCAGGGCCGGGCGGCGGGGTAGAGGGGCTGCAAAGGCGGGGAGAGACTCCGGGCGAAGACCCGACGAAGGGAGATTTCTGGGCTTCTCTCTGCTCAGCGGAGGGGGCGGATGCTTGGCGCGGGGCTGTTGGCGGGCTGAAGGGCCAGCAGAGGCAAGACCCCCGGAACCCAGAATTTCGGCCCGGAGGATGAGTGTGGGTTGAACGGAGACCAGCAGCCGAGTAGGGCAACAGGGAAAAGCTCTTGTGAGGCGCCTTGGGCCTCCCACCCGGGGGCGGACGGCTGAGCCACCCCCGGCCCGCCACTCCAAGTGGAGTAGTCTGGTTGTCCTCTTCAGATCCAGGCTCAGCCCTGGGACCCGCGGTCTTTGACACCTTTCAGTCTTATTCACACTTGGGAGCTGTGCAGAACCTTCTGGAGGGAGAAGGAATTGGAATAAAGAGCATGGAGATGAGTATTAAGAGCTAGTGACTCAACTGGATTTGGGTTGGGTCAGAGCGAGTGGAGGAGGGGGAGAGAGCGTGAGCTCTTGTATTGGGGTGCCAAAATGTTTAAGGAAGTATTGCCGATCAGTAGGTGGAGCTGTTGCTTCAGTAGTTTGCTGTTGCCCCTCTGCTGTGGGGTGGGGGGTGGGCGGTGAGGGGCGGTCCTTGGATACTGCAGCGAAGCTTTTTTGAGGTGATTAGAAAAATTATTTTTTCACAGTTTTTCTTTTGAATAAAATTAAGGGTTATTTTGGCTCAACTATCTCCATTTGGATATCACTTCACTATTAAATTACATACTATTAAAATACTAACGACATAACACGGTGTTTTAAAATATTTCCTAAATTAGACGTTTTGGAGCTCTCCTTTTATCAATGTTAAAAGCTTTCTGAGATGCCTGGATTTTTTTGTATTATAGCAAGTCAGTTAATATATGTTGAGTTAGTGAAGTCTTTCAAACTGTTCAGCCTTCTGAGGATGAAACAAAAGTCAGTCTTCGAAAAATCCATGCTGCGTGAAACAAGGCTCTCGGTGTGTATATGTGATTGGGGTCGAAGAAGTCCAAGAAGGGGGTTAATTGACCTTGGGTCTGTACTTGGTTCCTTACTCCGATGTTGCTTTAAACACTGGAAATTCATTCTAATGTTGAATTGTATGTTTTTCCATTAAAGTTCAGAAATGATGAAATTTTCATAGTACCTTCATATTAAACATCAAGTTCTAAAGAGTTCTGATCAGGATAGTAATTGGGTATGGAAAGTATTTGCAGCGCTTGAATCGTGATCTATGAAGTTTGGTTGTTTTATATATGATCCAGTATAATTTAGTGAGATTTCCCCCCCCTTCTCTTACTCGTTTTTATTACTATTTTTTGTCACATTTTATTTATTTGACAGAGCAAGAGCAGGGGAAGAGGGAGAAGCAGACTCCCTGCGAAGCAGGGAACCCTAGGGGGCTGAATCCCAGGAGGACCATGACCCCAGAGGAAGGCAGACTCTTAACTGACTGAGCACTCTTCATTTTTTATTCTTATCTTTTATTCTCAGTACACAATACTTCTCATTTTGTTCCGTTAGAGTACTAAAAATGAGGCCGAATAGTTCCCACAGTTGAGACTGCATGGATTTATAAAGGAAGGTTTCCAAGAGAATTTCTTTTCTGGGTGTTTAGATCCAAAATCTTTGGTCTAGCTCAGTCTTGTTAGGGTGTAATGTTCTTTCTGATGCCTAACTTGGCAATTGAAATGGGGTCAAACAGTGGTATTATTCACAGTTTACCTTCAGTTAATACACTCAAGGCAATTTTTTTTTTTTAACTTAAAGTGGTGATTTATGTGTAATAACATGATGGTGGCAAATCCCCAGAAATGAGTAACTGGCCAAATTTAGAGGAAATTTATAGTTACTGAATTTGTACTGCCAGCCAGCAGCTAGCCCCCAAATGAAGAGTCTTTAAGTGTAGTTTCTATCACTATGATTGGAAACTTAAAGTTGTGTTCCTAATGGTAAACTTTTAAGATGATTTCACTGGAATAGTCCCTTTAACTTCTCAGGTGAATAACTACCAGGTAAGATGGGACTTTAAAATTTTTTTCATTTCTAAATCTTGTATTTAAGACACAGAAAAAATGAAGACAATAGACATTTAAAAGATTCTAAGCTCCTTTAGTTCAAAGAATTGTATCACCATGCACACTGTGGTTAGTGTTATAGTCCTGACTCTTAATTTGGAAAGGCCTATGAAAATGAAACCATGGTCCTGATTATATATTTTTTTATGAAATTTTATTTGCTAAGAGTTTTATTGTATATTGAGCTAACTAAACTGTAAGTTGAATAGAAATATCTAAAATTGGAAACATGAAGAACGTCTAACTCTAAATCAATCTGCTGTTTAAATGTTTTGTCATCTGTATTGCCTATCATTTTCAAATTTTTAAAACTTACTATTTTATCTGATCTTTCTTCATACTTATAGTTTGTTTTTATTAGTAGTAGCAGTAGGACATTCCATTGTATTGGTGTGTATTTTTGCCTTTTCTCCAAAGTAGATAAATTTCCAGTTTTTAATTATTGCATGTATTTATATACATGGTCTTGAGGGTATATTACAAGATGTTATTTCCTTTGTACTGAAGCTGCTTATTTTTATGGACCCAGGGATGTAGGTTGAATTTGTGGATGGCAGGCTGATGATTTTTATCTATTATTACTCTCTAGGGAAGATGATACTCAAGCAAGAAGTCACAGCCATGACTGAGATGGCAATGTAACTAGTCAGTATAATAGAAAGTAAAACTGAATCCATTTACCTTTGAATTTTAGCAAAGAGGTATAAATTAGTTCTAATAAAAATGTGTTTGGGGCACCTGGGCAGCTCAGTCTGTTGAGCTTTTGGCTCTGGATCTCAGCTTGGGTCTTGATCTCCTGGTGGTGGGGAGTTTGGCACCATATTGAGATCTACACACTGGGGAGGAGTTTACTTTAAAAAAAAAAAGTCTTTAACAAGGTATGAATACATGCAAAGTAAAGATGGGGAAGTACATAAGAATAGTATAATACAGTATATATAAAACAGTGTAGTTCTCAAAGTAGAGGATTCTGCTGTCCAAAGAATCTATGTTGAAGTACAGTTACCTCTGACAGCATATGGACTGGGAAGCATAAGAAAGTTTTCTGAAGTGCTAGAAATATTCTTTATCTTTACTTTGGATATTGATTGCATAGATATATACATATGTTAAAAAGTCAGTGAGCTGTGAACAAGATTTGTGCTCTTTACCATACAAATTCTATACTTAAACAGATTTGTTTTTTAAGGTTGTATTGCTGTTTTTGTAGGGGGACAGGCAGTGAGACTGAAGGAGAATTCGGGAACTTTTATAAACCTCCAATTCATACTCTTGCTTCTGTGAAGCCAATAATTTGTGGGATGTGGATTGAGATACTGTATTTTAAAATACTTTGTAATATTCCCTTGCTTTGTTGAGATGAATTCACATAAAATATAACCTACCTGTGCCACAATTTCTTTAGAAAATCAATATAATGGTGTAACCAATATAAGAGAGAAGTAAAAGTAAACTATAATAAGGTATTTATTTCAATATGTAAGTGATCAGGTACAACTATTCCATAAATCATAAGATTAGATGTTTGTATCTGTCTGTAAATAAAATCATATAATTTAGAAAGTAGATCTGCCAATACAGATGTGTGCATTGGTGACTAATGCTATGTTGCCATCAGTGTTGGTGATTTTTTTTTCCAGTGATTGTGGACAACGGGTGGTAAAGTTCTGAACAAAGAATAATCATGAATTTCAGGGTTGAAAAAGGATTTTTTTTTAAATTTTTTATTTTTTTATAAACATATTTTTATCCCCAGGGGTACATGTCTGTGAATCGCAGAAAAAGGATTTTTAAAGGTTATCTATACAAAGCATTATCTTTCAAAGCCAGTGCTTTTGCCAGACCAAACTAATATCTATATTAAATTTCACTTTACTTACATTTCCATTTTGGCCTGTGGAAATCCTTTTGAATTCTGATTTTCTCTTACACATATTAGGTATGACTTCCAGCTTTATGCCATATGAAAAGATAAAACCTCTCAATTATTTAAATGGTTGTCTTTTTTTTTTTTTTTTAAGGACAACCCACAGAAACCATTAAAATACCAGTTGTAACCAATAGAAACTTCTTTTCATCACAGAAATGAAAATTTTATATATTATAGTTTAAAAACTATAAAACTATATATTTGTCTTATGGAAAATACTGCTTTTTCTTGATTTGATCTCTTCCATTGGTTCCTATATACATTCATTGCCTAACTTATTGGAAGAATGTTATTCCTGTCCTGTGAAATACAGTAATGGCTAGCTACAGTAAGTAGGCTGTTGAACAGATGAAATGTAGCTTGTGTTATTGAGGAACTGAATTTTAATTAAAATTTTATTTTTTATTTTTATTTTTTTAAAAGATTTTATTTACTTATTTGACAGAGCACAAGCAGGGGGAGTTGGAGAGGGAGAAGCAGGCTCCCTGCTGATTTAAAGAGCAGGGAGCCCTGTGTGGGACTTGATCCCAGAATCCTGGGATCATGACCTGAGCCGAATGCAGATGCTTAACCAACCGAACCACCCGGGCACAGTGAATTTAAATTAAAATTTGTTTTAAAAACTGATACTTAAAGTCAGTTGTTGGATAATTTTCAAGTATGTTTGGAACAACCTGGATTGGTGAATCTATAAAGTTTGTGAAATGTAAATATAGATCAAGTGTTTCCAAGGAAAATTAGCATCTGAATTGAGATTTGCTGTGTAATACACACTGGATTTTAAAAAGACTTGGTATGGGGGTGCCTAACTGACTCAGTCACATGACTGGGTAACTCTTGATCTCGGGGTTGTGAGTTTAGGCCCCATGTTGGATTTAGAGATATCAAAAATAAGCAAATAAACTTTAAAAAGACTTAGTATGAAAAAAATTCTTTAAAAAGTGAAATTTTTATTTTGATTACATGTTGAAATGATTTCATCTGTTTCTTTTTGCCTTGTTAATGTAGATACTAGAAATTTTAAAATTACGTATCTAACTCAAATTGTATTTGTTTTGGACAGTGCTATGCTAGATCCAAAAAAAAAAAAAAATTCGTGTAAAACATGATCTCTTTTTTAGGATCCAATTTTAGATGGTGTTTCCAAACAGTAAATGTGCAGCTTGTAGGTCAACAGATAGTACATGGCTGGTCATATACCTCTGTGATGAAGGATTCTGAGGCCACTCTTGGTTTTAGACTAAAGCATTGTAATCCATTCACCTTGTCTGCCATGATGGAGAAGGGATAATTGGGGATATGCATTTGCCTTTCCTGAGCTAGTGCAGCCTGCATTCTGCCTGTATCATTACTGAAGCTGTTAATGGAAAACCTTGGTTTTTAGTCCAGAGGCTTTTCGTAAGTCCTCAATAGTGCTGCAGTGAATGCTTGTTTATAAAAATACTACTTGACACATATCCTTATTTCTTTTGGATAATTCCCTAGAAGTGAATTTTTTGGATCAGAAGATACTTGTGTGTTTTTTTGTTTGTTTGTTTTAAAGATTTTATCTATTTATTTGACAGATATCACAAATAGGCAGAGAGGCAGGCAGAGGGAGAGGAAGGGAAGCAGGCTCCCTGCTGAGCAGAGAGCCCAATGCCGGGCTTGATCCCAGGACCCCGGGACCATGACCCAAGCCGAAGGCAGAGGCTCCAACCCACTGAGCCACCCAGGTGCCCCGACACTTGTGTTTTTAAAGCTCTGATATTTGTTGCCCCTTGACCTCTAGAAAGAGTGGCAATTTCATACTGCCACCAGTGTATGAGAGTGCCCTTTTCTTCTCCAAGGGCTATTGGGGGAATGGGAGGGGCACTTGCAAAAACCTTAAGGAAATGAAGGAAGACATTATGACTGCCATTTCAGCCATTGGTGGTGTAAATTACCTTCTGAGATGAGTGGCATACATCGAGCATTTGTAAAATTATAGAAATAACAGTTTCTTTACAAGTTGGGTTTGAGGACATATTCACATAATAGCCTAACTCTAGTTTTACTTTGCTAATTAGATGGTGAATGGTATTTCTCTCCCCACCTTTTTTTGGTTACTATTAATTTGATTACTTAGTAAATTTGGATATTTCCCACTTTTACTGCCCATTTGCCTATGTTTGGGACTTACCTATTAGTCTTGTAACTTAACCAGTTTTTAATTTGGATATTGAATGTGTTTTGACTTCAAATTACAAAACAACCAAACATAATGTTCTTTAGAAAATGAGGTTGAAACTTTCAAATTAGTAAATATTGTCAGAGTGATGATGCCAGTTTAGGACCCAGCTCATGAGAAGAAATTTTTTACAGATGGAACTTGTTAAGCAAGGAGAATTGTACTTAGGAGCATTTTATTTCTCTTTCCAGAAAACTACAGTATATTTAAAAATATACTTGGATTATGTAGTAATCCATGTAGATTATTATTTATAGAATAATTCATCCTTTTTAAAAAATACATATTTATTAGCATACACATAAATTGGGAGAAGGACGGGGCAAGGGAAAGGGACAAGCAGACTCTGCTGAGCATGAAGTCCCACACAGGGCTCAGTTTCAGGACCCTGAGATCATGGCCCCAGCCGAAATCAAGAGTTGTACACTTAACAGACTGAGCCACCCAGACTCTCCAGCATAATTTATCTTCTTAAAGGAGACTTACTTTAACACAAAAAAACATTGAACTAAAAGCAACCACACTTTGTAGTTCAGTGTGCCAGTAATGATTGTTAGCAGTCACTAATAGTTTTTTTTTGATCTCTGGGTCTTGGGTTCTTTGTCTTTAGAAAGAATAGCTTAAATAAGAACAGCCAGAAGTTGAAATTCATGTGCCTGTTTTAATCTGTTGATAATATTTAAACAATTGGTATTTAATCTGCTGATAGCTTTGATGAGTTCTTAGATTGCCAAACCAAAAAAAAAAAGTGATGTCATTATTAATACCTACCATAACTGCTGTGGTGTGTGTGTTACATGTTTGCCATCCCTTGTCTCTTGTTAGCTCGCTCTTTTTATGATACCAAGAAACAAAACTTTGGAATATTTGAACTGTTGTCTTTTAAGCTGCTTTCTTCATTTTGCTTTTGTGTCTGTCTTTTGAGATTTCCTCTCTCATCTTTCCCCCTCATGGCCCTTTTATTTTTTATAGCTACCTAGTACATCTCCAGGATGTAATAGAGAATAAATTCTCTATTAATCTTTACAATAGCTCTAAGAAAGCATCCATAATCTACTAATGTATCTATAGATTTAGATCTTTAGTCTCTTAATGAAGTAACATTACAGAGGTGAACCAAGAAGGAAAGAAAGTTTGGTGGGTTTTGGAATTTTTGAAGTTTTATATGGCCAAAAAACAAGGTAGGAGAGAGAGAGGCTAGGCCAGTGGCCCCAGCTAGGAGATAAGGGCTTTATATGCAGTGCTATTCAAATTTCTTTTTTTTTTTTTTTTAATTTATTATTTGTCAGAGAGAGAGGGAGAGAGAGCGAGCAGCAGGCAGAGGCAGAGGGAGAAGCAGGCTCCCTGCTGAGCAAGGAGCCCGATGTGGGACCCGATCCCAGGACGCTGGGATCATGACCTGAGCCGAAGGCAGCCGCTTAACCAACTGAGCCACCCAGGCGTCCCCTATTCAAATTTCTTTTGGTTGGTTGTGTGCAGCATTAAGCATTAGAAGTAAAGTGATCAGATTTGTGTTTTTAAAAGATGATTCTGACTGCATCGTGATGGCTTTGTCTCCTTGGTTCTAGTCTTTTCCCCCTTCTTTAGGCTATTAGAATTTGTGTTGAAATGATTGAAGCATTCTGCTTAGAGAAGGGGTATATGAGCAGGTTATGAAGATATTTGAGGAGCAGAATTAACAGATTAAAAATGGGATGTAAGAGTACATATAAAACTAAATTTTTATATTGGATGGGTGATGGGACTATTCATTAAAGATAGAGAATAGGATGTTTTAACTTCCTGTGGAGGATGGTGAGTTCAATTTTCAATGTGTTGAATATGAGATTCCTGTAGAGATAACTAGTAAGCAGTTAGAAAATTTATGCTTGGATTCAGAGACTTGGAAGTAAAAGCAACATTTAGGTTGTAGTAAGGGAAAAGCCATAGCTGGGAAGGAGCTCTTATTGAAGATATGGATGACCATGGAAAACTTTTTCCTAGAATTATTTGATTATCTTTAGGTTATATCCTTAAGTAGATTATATCTAATGTGTGTTTAGCACTTCTTGTGCCCAAGCAAATAATTGCTGAGATTTTTGCACACTTTATACTTGCACTCGTGCGTCTTGTAGAGCTAATCCACCCACCATCGCTTTCTTGATAGCTGCTCAACCTCTAGAACAGTGATAGTCAACCAAGGTTATATCTCCCATCCCTGGAGAACTGGTAATGTGTAGAGGCATTTTGGGTTGTCACAGTGGGGTGGGGCATTTAGTGGGTAGAGGCTAGAGATTATGCTAAATATCCTACAGTGCTCCAAAATCCCCTTCACAAAGAATTATCCAGCCCAGAATATCAGTAGTACTAGGATTGAGAAACCCTAAAATCTAGATGACATGAGAGAGAGCCCATCAGTTAAATTAAGGACCTAGAGATTCTTGGACTTATTGGAAGTAGTTCATCAGTTCCTTGAAATATTCGAGGTCGTGCTGTAAGTCTTGTAGCTCAGTAAAAGAGGGAAGGTATAAAAATAATGCTCACAGCAGAGAGGTGCTGTGCCTTGAAAGAGTGCAAACAGTGTAATATAGTTCAGATGAGGTGGAAATCTCAGCAGGATGACAGGTTAAGGCCTCATGAGCAATTAGTTTTTAAGCTGTGCTTTGATAAATTTTCAGTGGACTTAATTTTAAGTTAAAGGAATTTATACTTTAGAGGAATCACTCTTTCATGCAATTTACTTGAAGTCAAGAGTTTAGAACCAGATTACTACTAGCTGAGAAAAAATTACCTACCCTAAGCCCCTCAAAATTTTGTATCAAAGGACCATAGGCATACTTTGATCTTTACTAAAATACTTTAATCCCCTTTGTCATTAGTACACTTGACATAAATGTTCCTGGTTTGGTATTTCTCTCTCTCAGTAACTTTGAGTAAAGATGACTCTTTGAAGGGGAGTCCTATGTATGGTTGATCTTGCACTATAATGGAAATTTGTAGGCGTAGGCATGGTTCTAGCTTTGTTGATAAATGGCTGTATAACCACAGATATATCTCTCTGGGCTCAGTTCCATCATCTGTGAAATGAAGAGGAATGGACCTGTTGGCTTCAAAGGTCCCTTCCATATCAAACACTGCACAAGAAGTGACCAAGTCGTTAAAATTTTGTGCTAAGGTGTACTGAATAATCACTTAAAATATAAATGGTTAGACTTTAAACTTTCTCTATACAGTCCTTCATTTTCTCTTTTTTTACAGTATAACTTCTGTCAGACTTCATGGAGAAAGATATATTGTGTGTAGTCACACCTCCATCTTGTGGCCCTTCAGAATATTGCTACTGAATTTTGTTTTTTATAATTTTGGGCATAATTACCTTCAATAGCTAAAAACATTTGAGTGTTTATTATCTGATGTTGCTATGCTGAATACTTAACATCCATTACCATTGTATCACAGTGCTTGTTTTAAGCCACAGGTGAAGATGTTCTGCCATATTCTAAGCATGAAAATGCTATGAGATTTGACTAACAGGTTAATCTTGTGGTGCCGATATAAGTAAATAACTAATGGGCTCTATAAAGTAGGGGGCAAGTAACTTTTCAGGTCTAAGAACTTGGTATACATGGGTACTTCTGCTATATCAGTTTTTCCCGTTTAGATTCTCATTCTAAAATCTTTGGTATGAAGAGACATGGGGGTTTGTTACAGATTTGAAAAACAAGAAAAAAATGACATATCACATGAATTTGAGCCAAGGGAATAGTTTCTTAAATTACTACTGTATTCAGTTTTTACAGTTAGGGTTGTAAACTGGTGCCAACAGGAACCTGGGACCAGGCAGATAAGATAAATGAGTGAAAAACCAGAAATGTAGGCTTTATGTAAAAGCTTCTGATCTAAATATTTGCAACCAACTTAAATTAAAAACAAAAAATTGTTGAGTCTAATAGATGTAGCAGATTTGACTTTTAGTCCAGGAATTTGGGGCTTATCTACAGAGTAGAGGTCCTAAATTGATAAATTAAGATAATTTATATTGTTAAATTACACTGAAATGTGGGGTGCTGGGAAGGCTCAGTGGGTTAGGCATCCGACTCTTGATTTTGACTTAGGTCATGACCTCAGAGTTGTGAGCTCAAGCCCCACTTAGGACTCCGCACTCAGGGTGGAGTCTGCTTGGGATTCTTTCTCTCCCTCTGCTTGTGTGTGCCTGCGTGCTCTCGCTCGCTCGCTCTCTAAATAAATCTTAAAGAAAGAGTAAGTTACATTGAAATCTTAATCTGAAGTTAAGTTAACAGTGTAGTAATTAATAACCAGGTTTTGAGATGCTGATTTGAATTTGAGACTCAATACTAGCTGTCTCACAAACATTAAAGCTATAGTGTAATATACTGTGTTACTTACACAGGGAAGATGATTTAACATTTTATATGAAGCCCACTTCTCTACGCCTGTCTTTAGCCTCTCTTTCCCTCACCAGAATTCTTGGATATGGAAGGTTACATATATGCAGTGGGCAGTTTATTAATTTAGATGGATCCTAAACTTGTGTGGTTAACATAAGAAGCCTTAATTATTAAAGAGTCCACAGTGGGATATGGAAATTTGAGTTTTTAACTGGCAAAGTGATTCTGCTGTAGAGGTGGGTTTGGATCCATTCTTGGATTTTGTGACACTGCTTCTCTAGACTTTTTCCCTACGCTCTTGAAAATTGTTTCTCATGGGGCTCCTGGGTGGCTCAGTGGATTAAAGCCTCTGCCTTCGGCTCAGGTCATGATCTCAGGGTCTTGGGATCGAGCCCCACATCTGGCTCTCTGCTCAGCCAGGAGCCTGCTTCCCCCTCTCTCTCTCTCTGCCTGCCTGTCTACCTACTTGTGATCTCTGTCTGTAAATTTAAAAAAATAATAATAATAATAAATTTTTAAAAATTGTTTCTCAAACTTCTTTATGATCTCTTTGTTTACTCCTAAAATTGTTTCTTTTAGTGGTTGTGTTTTTAGATGTTCTATTTCACTATGATTTGGTAATATGATGATCTGTTCACATAATCAGAGGATATATACAATGCAGTATTTGTATTTCAGGAAATAACTGAAAGTGATGTGTTACAAAAGTGAATTCTTATGAGATAAATTAAATTAATGTAAAGACTCTGAATGCTTTCCCCCTACTGTCTAATTGTTTTTATCTACTTAATGCCAACATTGCTTCCCATAACATTAGGTAGCATTTAAACTACATTATATAAATAATTTTTAAAATGACCATTCTTACCTAAAACATGTTTGACAGTAGTTTTAGTGGGAAAAAAGTGTCAGTACGTGTGGCCATTTACACCAAAGGCAAAGACTGTGTAACAGGCTATCCTGAGATTGATGAATTTAGAAGAGGAGGTATGTAACAGAATGGAAGGCTCATTCTTATCCAGCTCCTATTCAACATTTCTGCAAACTGAAGGCTTGGTACAGCTGGAAATTGAGGGGTTGTGGTTTGTTAAAGGTTTGAAATCCTTGCCTTTTACTGTTTTTCAAATGGCCGAGAGTAAGTCAGGCGTCAAGTGCATTCTACCATGATTTTTAGTATCAAAAATAGCACATCTTTGTTCTTTCTTAGCCAAAGTTGCTGTAAAACTTAACGTGCCAAGTGCTACAGCTTGTAGTCCCTTATGTAAATAAGTAATGTTTGTTTTGTTTTGTTTTGTTTTGTTATGGAAATTTTCAAACACCTATAAAAGTAGTGTATTGAGCCCTCAGCATTGAGCATTCAGTTCCAGTAGGTGGTATTAATTCTCATATTATTTTGTTTTTGCCTGATCAGTACTTTCCCTTTTTCCTTTTTTGCTGGAGTACTTCAAAGGAAATTCTTTTTTTTTTTTTTTAATCTTTTTTTTTTTAAGATTTTATTTATTTATTTGACAGAGAGAGAGATCATAAGAAGGCAGAGAGGCAGGCAGAGAGAGAGGAGGAAGCAGGCTCCCTGCGGAGCAGAGAGCCAGATGTGGGGCTCGATCCCAAAACCCTGAGATCATGACCCGAGCCAAAGGCAGAGGCTTTAACCCACTGAGCCTTCCAGGCACCCCCAAAGGAAATTCTTGATATACTATCCTATTCTATCTGTAAATAATATAGTATGCATCTTTATCATGGATGACTTTTTAAAAAAAACTCTAATATTGTAATACCTGATATTATCTTACGATCTGATATCCAGTCTGTATTTGTTTTTTTCTCATTTGTCTTATAAATGTCCTTTTCAAATCAAAATCCAGAAAGATCCACACATTTTAATTGGCTGAAATGTCTCATCACCTCTTAATCTGACAGTTTCTCCTCCTTTTTTAAAAAACTTCATTTTTTTTTAACATTCTATTTATTTGACAGAAAGGGAGGGAGGGAGGGAAGGAACAAGGGTGAGCACTAGTTGGGAGGGTGCGAGGGAGAGGGATAAGCATAAGCAGGCTCTCCACTGAACAGGGAGCCTGAGGCAGGGCTCAATCCTGGACCAGGGGATCATGACCTGAGGCCAAAGCAGACACTTAACCAACCAACTGAGCCACCTAGGTGCCCCAACAAACTTACCTTAGAATAGTTTTATCGTTTTTAGATTTACATTTGTGAAGATGATACAGAGGATTTTCAGTTTCCACTCTTAGTAACAGTTTACATTAGTATGATACACTGTTAGAATGAAAAGGCAAGCCAGAAATTGGGTGAAAATAGTTGCAAATTATATATCAGATAAGGAATTTGTATCCAGAATATATAAAGAACTCTTATGACTCAATAAAATAAGCCATCCAATATAAAAATAGGAATTCTTTATTAGTTAATGTAAAAACCCAAGGTTTATTCTCAGGCCTAGAGAATCTTAAATAAGATGTTTCATCAAAGATGGACAAATGGCTAATAACCATGCAGAATGAAGCTCGACATTATTAGTCATTAGAGAAATGCATATCCAATGAGATTATCACTTTATACCACAAAAATGGCTGTACATAAAAAGACAATAAAAAGTGTTGTGAAGGGGTGCCTCGTGCCTCTGTCTGGTTAAGCATCCAACTCTTGGTTTTGGTTCAGGTCATGATCTCAGGGTTGTGGAACATTGGTCTCCTCGCTTAGCGGGGAATCTGCTTGAGATTCTCTCTCCCTCTGCCCCTCTCCCTGTTCTCATACACATATTCTTTCAAATAAATAAATAAAAGTGTTGATGAGGATGTAGAGAAACTAGAACCCTAATGCATTATTGGTAGGAATGCAGATGGTACAGCCACTTTGGAAAACACATTAGGAATGTACTAGTTTTACATTACTGTTATAACAAATTACTACAAACTTAATTGCCTAAAAACAAATTATTACCTTAGTTCTTATGATGAAGAATCCGAAGTGGGTTTTTAAAATCAAGGTGTTGGTAGGTTTAGTGATTTTAAATAGTACCCCCACCTCCCGCAAGAAAAATTCATGTCTACTTGGGACCTCAGCACATCACATTATTTAGAAATGGGGTCTTTTCGGGGCACCTGGGTGGCTCAGTCAGTTAAGTTGAGCCCCACATTGGGCTTCCTGCTCAGTGGGGGGCCTGCTTCTCTCTCTCTCCCTCTGCCCCTCCTCTCTCAAATAAATACATCTTTTAAAAAGAAAGAAAAAAAATAGGGTCTTTGCAGATGTAATTAAGATAGTCATGCTCGATTAGAGAGGGCTTTAAATCCAATGACTAGTGTCCTCATAGGAAGAGGAAAGGAGACACACATACACAACACCCAAGTGAAGATAGAAGTAGACATTAGACTTGTTACTGCCTCAAGCCAGGAAATATCTGAGGCCACCCAGGAGCTAGCAGTTGCAAGGAAGGATTCTACTCCAGATTCAGAGAGCATGGTCCTGCTGACCTGATTTTGAACTTCCAGTCTCCAGAGAATGAATACCTGGTTTAAGCTACTCAGTGATAATTCCTTAAGGCAGTAGGAAATGAATACAGAAACATGTTTCTTCTAGATGTTATAGATGAGAATTGGTTTCCTTGCCTTTTCACCTTCTATAAGGCCACGCGCATTCCTTGTTTCGTAGTCCTTCATCTTCAAAGTTTACAGTGTAGCATCTTGAAATCTCTTGTTTCTGCTTCTTTTGTCCTCTTCTCTTCTCTGACTCTTAAGGCCTCTTTGATGACATTGGGCCCACACAGATAGTGCTGGTTAATCTTCCCACCTCAAGGTCTTAATCACATTTTGCCGTGCGTATTTTCCATGTAAAATAACATATTAAAGATTCTTGGGATTGGAACATGGAGTCCTTTGGGGCCATTGGTCTACCTACCACAGGTGGTTTCTTTAAAAAGTTAAGGATATTTGCCATACAACCCATCAATCCCACTTACAGGTATCTACCAGAGAAAAGCTAAAACTTGTGTCCACACACAACAGACTTGTATGCAGTATTCATAACACCATTATTTATAATGGCCATGAATTTAATACTGTCAAAATGCCCATCAGATGGTGAATGGGTAAACATAATGTGGTATATCCTTACAGTGGAATCTTGTTCAGCTGCTGACACATTACATCATGGATCAACCTCAGAAACATGCTGCATTAAAGAAGTGTAAGAGTGCAGAAGATCACATTTATTTTATGATTCTATTTATATGAAATGTCCAGAAAAGTCAAATATATAGAAAGTAGATTTAGTGTCTGACTTTGGATAGCAAATGGGATTTACTTTAGATTTGCACAAGGGATTTGGGGGTGAATGTTCTAAAGCTGAATTGAAGTGATGTTTACACAACTCTGTAAATAGGCTAAAAATCATTGTACATTTAAAACATGAATTTTATGGTGTATAAAGTATACCGCATGGCTATTTAAGAGAAAAATAAATGTAAAAAGTGGGAAGGGGCCTCAGGTTATTTGCAATATACTAGTATACAGAGGACATGTATCCATAATACACTTAAAACCCAGTTAGAGAACCCAGTTTATTTTTATTTGTTTTAAAGATTTAATTAATCTTTTTAAAAGATTTTATTTATTTGACAGCACAAGCAGGGGGTTGCAGCAGGCAGAGGGGAGAGAGAGAAGCAGGCTCCGTGCTAAGCAGGAAGCCTGACATAGGGCTCAATCCCTGGACCTTGGGATCATATCCCCTGCCGCAGGGAGATGCTTAACCACCTGATCCACCCAGGGGCTCCTTTTCACTCATTTTAAATTGAAATCACAAAGCTCATCAGTTAGATCCTCTAATTTGCCCAATTTTCTTAATGTTCCAAATACTTTGTTTTTTCTATATACTTTTTTTTTCCTCACTGTAGCACATACCTTCCCCAATGTCCATCACCCAGCTACCCCATCCCTTCCACTCCCCTCCCCTCCAGAAACCCTCAATTTGTTTCCTGAGATTAAGAGTCTCTGATGATTTGTCTTCCTCTCTGGTTTCATCTTGTTTCATTTTTCCCTCCCTTCCCCTGTGATCCTCTGTCTTATTTCTCAAATTCCTCATATCAGTGAGAACATATGATAATTGTCTTTCTCTGATTGGCTTATTTTGCTTAGCATAATACCCTCTAGTTATCCACGTTGTTGCAAATGGCAAGATTTCCTGGGGGTTTTTTTTTTTTTTTGATGAGTGCATAGTATTCCAGTGTGTGTGTGTATACATGTATACATATATACACACACATCACATCTCTTTTCATCTGTTGATGGACATCTAGGCTCTTTCCATGGTTTGGCTATTGTGGACATTGCTGCTATAAACATTTGGGTGCACGTGCCCCTTCAGATCACTACATTTGTATCTTTAGGGTAAATTACCCAGTATTGCAATTGCTGGGTTGTAGGGTAGCTCTATTTTCAACTTTCTGAGGAACCTCCATACCGTTTTCCAGAGCGGCTGCACCAGCTTGCATTCCCACCAACAGTGTAGGAGGGTTCCCCTTTCTCCACATCCTCACCAACACCTGTCCTTTTCTGAATGGTAGCCATTCTGATTGAAGTGCTGTGGTATCTCAGTGTGGTTTTGATTTGTATTTCCCTGTTGCTGAGTGATGTGGAGCACTTCTTCATGTGTCTGTTGGCCATTTGGGTATCTTTGCTGAAATGTCTGTTCATGTCTTCTGCCCATTTCTTGATTGGGGTATTTGTTCTTTGGGTGTTGAGTTTGATAAGTTCTTTCTAGATTTTCGATACTAGTCCTTTATCTGATATGTCCTTTGCAAATACCTTCTCGCATTCTGTGGGTTGTCTTTTGGTTTTGTTGACTTTTTGCCTTGCTGTGCAAAAGCTTTTGATCTTGATGAAGTCCCAGGAGTTCATTTTTGCCCTTGCCTCGCTTGCCTTTGGCGATGTTTCCAGGAAGAAGTTGCTGTAGCTGAGGTTGAAGAAGTTGCTGCTTGTGTTCTCCTCAGGGATTTTGATGGATTCCTGTCTCACATTGAGGTCTTTCATCCATTTTGAGTCTATTTTTGTGTGTGGTGTAAGGAAATGGTCCAGTTTCATTCTTCTGCATGTGGCTGTCCAGTTTTCTCAACACCATTTTTTGAAGAGACTTTTTTCTTCCATTGGGCATTCTTTCCTGCTTTGTTGAAGATTAGTTGACCATAGAGTTGAGGGTCCATTTCTGGGCTCTCTGTTCTGTTCCATTGATCTCTGTCTGTTTTTGTGCCAGTACCATACTGTCTTGATGATTACAGCTTTGGAATAGAGCTTGATATCTGGAATTATAATGCCACCAACTTGGTTTTTCGTTTTCATCAATCCTCTGGGTATTCAAAGTCTTTTGTTGCATTTCTTTGAAAAAATTGATGGTATTTTCATAGGGATTGCATTAAAAGTGTAGATTGCGCTAGGTAGCATAGACATTTCCACAATATTTGTTCTTCCAGTCCATGAGTATGGAACGGTTCCATTTCTTTGTGTCTTCCTCAATTTCTTTCATGAGTACTCTATATTTTCTGAGTACAGATTCTTTGCCTCTTTGGTTAGATTTATTCCCTAGGTATCTGTGGTTTTGGGTGCAATTGTAAATGGGATCGACACCTTAATTTCTCTTTCTTCTGTCTTGCTGTTGGTGTATAGAAATGCAGCTGATTTCAGGGGTGCCTGCGTGGCTTAGTGGGTTAAAGTCTCTGCCTTCAGCTCAGGTCATGATCCCAGGGTCCTGGGATCGAGTCCTGCATCGGGCTCTCTGCTCAGCGGGGACCCTGCTTTCCTTCTTCTCTCTCTGCCTATCTGTGATCTCTGTCTGTCAAATAAATAAAATCTTAAAAAAAAAAAAAAAGAAATGCAACTGATTTCTGTGCATTGATTTTATATCCTGACACTTTACTGAATTCCTCTATGAGTTCTAACAGTTTTGGAGTGGAGTCTTCTGGGGTTTGCACATAAAGTATCATATCATCTGCAAAGAGTGAGAGTTTGACTTCTTTGCCAATTCAGATGCCTTTTATTTTTTTTGTTGTCTGATTGCTAAGGCTAGGACTTCTAGTACTATATTGAATAGCAGTGGTGATAGTGGACATCCCTGCCGTGTTCCTGACCTTAGGGGAAAAGCTCTCAGTTTCTCCCCATTGAGAATGATATTCGCTGTGGGTTTTTCATAGATGGCTTTTATGATACTGAGGTATGTACCCTCTAACCCTACACTGTGAAGAGTTTTGATCAGGAAAGGATGCTGTACTTTGTCAAATGCTTTTTCAGCATCTATTGAGAGTATCATAAGGTTCTTGTTCTTTCTTTTATTAATGTATTGTATCACATTGAGTTGCAGATGTTGAACCAACCTTGCAGCCCAGGAGTAAATCCCACTTGGTTATGGTAAATAATCTTTTTAATGTACTGTTGGATCCTATTGGCTAGTATTTTGGTGAGAATTTTTGCATCCATTTTCATCAGGGATATTGGTCTGTAATTCTCTTTTTTGATGGGGTCTTTGTCTGGTTTGGGGATCAAGGTAATGCTGGCCTCATAAAATGAGTTTGGAAGTTTTCCTTTCATTTCTAATTTTTTGGAACTATTTCAGGAGAATAGGTATTAATTCTTCTTTAAATGTTCGGTAGAATTCCCCTGGGAAGCCATCTGGCCCTGGGCTTTAGTTTTTGGGAGGTTTTTAATCACTGCTTCAGTCTTTTTACTGGTTATGGGTCTGGTCAGGTTTTCTGTTTCTTCCTGGTTCAGTTTTGGTAGTTTATACCTCTCTAGGAATGCATCCATTGTTTCACATTGTCAAATTGGCTCTGGTGTGTGGTTGCCAATAATATGTTCTTATAATTGTTTGTATTTCTTTGGTGTTGGTTGTGATCTCTCCCTTTTCATACATGATTTTATTAATTTGAGTCCTCTTTTTTCTTTTGGATAAGCATGGCCAGGGGTTTATCAGTCTTATTAATTCTTTCAAAGAACCAGCTCCTAGTTTCGTTGATCTGTTCTACTGTTCTTTTGGTTTCTATTTCATTGATTTCTACTCTGATCTTTATGATTTCTCTTCTCCTGCTGGGTTTAGCTTTCTTTGCTGTTCTTTCTCCAGCTTCCTTAGGTGTTAGGGTTAGGTTGTGTATTTGAGACGTTTCTTATTTCTCAAGGAAGGCTTGTATTGCTATATACTTTACTCTCAGGACTGCCTTTGCTGCGTCCCAAAGATTTTGAACAGTTGTGTTTTTATTTTCATTTGTTTCCATGAATTTGTTAAATTCTTCTTTAATTTCCTGGTTGACCCATTCATTCTTTAGTAGGATGCTCTTTAGCCTCCATGTATTTGAGTTTTTTCGCAACTTTCCTCTTGTGGTTGAGTTCAGTTTCAAAGCATTATGGTCTGAAAATATGCAGGGAATGATCCCTCTTTTGGTACCAGCTTAGACCTGATTTGTGACCCAGGATGTGATCTCTTCTGGAGAATGTTCCATGTGCACTAGAGAAGAATGTGTATTCTGTTGCTTTGGGTTGGAATGTTCTGAATATATCTGTTCAAAGTCCATCTGGTCCAGTTTGTCATTTAAGGTCTTCATTTCCTTGTTGAATTTTTTTCTTAGAGGTTCTGTCCATTTCAGTGAGGGGAATGTTTAAGTCCCCTACTATTATTGTATTATTGTCGATGTGTTTCTTTGATTTTGTTACTCATTGGTTTAAATAATTGGCTGCTCCAATGTTAGGGGCATAGACACTTAAAATTGTTAGATCTTCTTGTTGGACAGACCTTTTGCGTATGATATAGTATCCTTCCTCATCTCTTATTATAGTCTTTGGCTTAAAATCTAATTGATCTGATATAAGGATTGCCACCCCAGCTTTCTTTTGATATCCATTAGCGTGGTAAATTGTTTTCCACCCCCTCACTTTAAATCTGGAGGTATCTTTGGATCTGAAATGAGTTTCTTGCAGACAGCATATTGATGGGTCTTATTTTGGTTTTGTTTTGTTTTTGTTTTTTTAGATTTTATTTATTTATTTGAGAGAGAGTGAGAGAGAACACGAGATGACAGGAGAAGGTCAGAGGGAGAAGCAGACTCCCCATGGAGCTGGGCCTGATGTGGGACTCGATCCCAGGACTCCAGGATCATGACCTGAGCTGAAGGCAGTTGCTTAACCAACTGAGCCACCCAGGCACCCTTGTTTTGTTCTTTTTTTAATCCATTCTGATTCCTTGTGTCTTTTGATTGGGGCATTTAGCCTCTTCACATTCAGGGTAACTATCAAAAGATATGAATTTAGTGAATTTAGGTGACTGTTGCTATATATTGTCTCTGTTCCTCTCTGGTCTGTTAATTTTAGGCTCTGTCTTTGCTTAGACCCCTTTCAGTATTTCCTGTAGGGCTGGTTTGGTGTTAGCAAATTCTTTTAGTTTTTGTTTTTCCTGAAAGCTTTTTATCTCCTATTTTCAACGACAGCCTAGCTGAATATAGTATTCTTGGCTGCATATTTTTCTCGTTAAGTGCTCTGAATATATAATGCCAGTCCTTTCTGGCCTGCCAGGTCTCTGTGGATAGGTCTGCTGCCAGTCTAATATTTCTAATGTTGTAGGTTACAGACCTCTTGTCCCAAGCTGCTTTCAGGATTTTCTCTTTGTCACTGAGACTTGTAAGTTTTACTATTAGATGATGGGGTATTGGCCTGTTTTTATTGATTTTAGGGGGGGTTCTCTGTGCCTCCTGGATTTTGATGCTTATTTCCTTCCCCAAATTAGGGAAGTTCTCTGCTATAATTTGCTCCAATATATCTTTTGCCCCTCTTTTTCTTCTTTTTCTGTTATCTCAGTTATTCTAACATTGTTTCATCTTATAATATCACTTCTCTCTCAGATTTTCCCCTCGTGATCCAGTAGTCGTTTATCTCTATTTTTCTCAGCTTCTTTATTCTCCATCATTTGATCTTCTGTATTACTAATTTTCTTTTTTGTCTCATTTATCGTATCAATTAAATCCTCCATTTTTTAATGTACCTCATTAATAGCTTTTTAAAGTTCAACTTGGTTAAATTTTAGTTCTTTTATTTCTCCAGAAAGGGATTTTATTTCTTCAAAAAGGGAATCCTAGCATCTTTATAGTCATCATTCTGAACTCTAGTTCTGACATCCTACTAATGTCTGTATTTATTAGGTCTCCAGCAGTTGGTACTGCCTCTTGTTCTGTTTTTTGAGGTGAGTTTTTACGTCTTGTCATTTTTTCCAGAGAAGAATAGATGAATGAGAGAACAAAATGCTAAGGGAGTAACAGCGACCCAAGGAAAATACACACTAACCAAATCAGAAGACATGTGAAACCCGGGAGAGAAGAAAGGAAAAAAAAAATATGATTAGGCTGGTGAATAGAACAGAGCCACACACGTGATTTTGGGTGTATTTTGGTCTGTTAGAAAAAAACGCCTCCCAAAATTTTAAAGAAAGAAAAACATATAGGTAAAACGATGAAGGGATAGAGTATGACTGTAAAAATGAAAGTTAAAAAAGATTTTAAAAAAGGAATTGATAAGAAGTTGGTTGAAAAGAGGAAAAAAAAAGGAGAGCATGTAATCAGGCTGGAGACTAGAACAAAGCCAAAGCCATATCCCAGAGTTAGGGTATATTTTGGTCTATTAGAAGATAACTGTATCCCAAAATTTTAAGGAAAGAAAAACTTATATGTGTACAGAAAAAATAAGGTTAAATACAATGAAAGGATAGAATAAGACTATAAAAATGGAAATTAAGAAATATTTTTAAAAGGTATTGATGAAATAGTTAAAATAGGAAAGATTTAAAAAATAGAAAAAGAAAAAAAATAACAAATTTTAAAAATTTAAGTTTGAAAGACTAAAGAGTCATGGGAAAAAAGCCATGAATTCTATGTGCTGAATTCGTCCAGCACTGGTGTTCTGCAGTTCTCTTTGATCAGTAAACCTGGTCTTGGCTGGATGTTCTTGCTGATCTTCCGGGTGAGGGGTCTCTTGCAATGATTCTCAAATGTCTTTGCCCAAGATGGAATTGCAGTGCCCTTTTGCCAGGGGCTAGGCTAAGGAGTCTGCTCAGTTTGCTCTCAGTAGCTTTTTTTCTCTTAAAGCTTTCTGTACAGTTTGGAGGACTATAATAAAAATGGCAGCCTCCCAGTCTCCAGGAGCTAGAGCTCGCCCCCTGTCTCCCTGGTTTCTGGCCGTGCTCTGTGTTCTCCAGACCTGTGACCAAGTATATCTATCTCTGGCATATGGCCCCATTTGGAGTCTCCAAATCCAGCAGATTACTGCAGCATCCTCCTGTGCTGCTCCTCCTAGTTGGGGGCAGGGAGTCTCCCTCCCGGGTCTGCCACTCGTGGGGTCCCAGCTCAAAAAGTAGTGGCCTGACTCTGCCTCACATCATGCTTTAAGGTAGCCCCTAACTGAGAGCCCCCTCCTCAGCTTTGTCTCTGCAGCTGGCCTCCCCACTGTGATACTTGGAAGCTCTGCTGCATTCAGGTACCTCTGGTCTTTCTGTGACCCGACAGGTCCTGAGACCACACTGTCCCAGCAAGGGCTCCACCCCCCACTTAGCCTCTGGAGCACGTCCCTCTGCAGAGTTAGACTTCTGAAAGTTCGATTTTGTGCTGTACTGCTCTACTGCTTGCTGGGAGCCGCCCCACACCCCCCGTGGTCTGTCTTCTATATCATCTCAGATTCACTTCTCCACATATCCTACCTTCTAGAATGTGGTCGCTTTTCTGTTCATAGAATTGCTGCTCTTCTTTTTGATCTCCTGTTAAGTTTGTAGGTGTTCAGAATGGTTTGATAACTATCTAGCTGAATTCCTGCAATCAGATGAAATTTCGGTCTCGTACTCCCCCGCCATCTTGCTCCTCCTCAAGATTTTATTTATTTATTTGACAGACAGATGCAGGGGGAGTGGGAGAAAGTGAAGCAGGCTTCCTGCTGAGCAGTGAGCCCAATGTGGGGCTCCATCCCGGGACCCTAGGATTATGACCTGAGCCAAAGACAGATAGATGCTTAATGTCTGAACCACCCAGGTACCACCCACCCCTGCCAGTTTGTTTTAAGTGGGCAAAAGAGTTAAATAGCTCCTTTACCAAAGAAGTTATATGAATGACAGAGAAATAAATGAAAATATGCCCAACATCATTTGTTGTTTAGGGACATGCAGATTAAAACCACAATGAAATGTGATTTTGAAATGAAATGAACTGTTAGAATGTCATACATTTTTAAAGGTTGACAGTGCCAAATGCTGAATGCAAAACAATCAGAACTCTCATACATTTATCACCCAACATTACCTCTCTTAATCAAGAGAAATTATAAAAACAAGAACCTATAGAGAAATGTGTATGTAGACCCAGATGCCTTTCAATAAAAGGAGAAACAGTGGTATATCCATACTGTGCAATACTACTCAGCAATAACAAGGAAGGAACTATTGATACAGCAGTGTGGTGAATCTCAAAGTCATGTTGAATGAAGGAAGGCAAGCAAATGGCTTTGTATTCATGTGATTACATTTATGTGACATTCTTGAAGAAGCAAAGATATGGGGAACAGAAAACAGATTAATGGTCCTGGGAGTGGTGTTACAATTGAAACTCTATGGAGGGCCATGAGGGAGATTTTTGGGGTGATGGAACCTTTCTGTATCTTGATAGTTGTTATACATGTTTGTCAAAACTCAGAACTATACACTAAGGAAAGTGAATTTAATTTTATGAAACTTTAAAACATTTTTTTTAAGCCAAGAATGAAAATTGATCCCTCAAGGCTTGAAAAATAAAGGAACAACTAAGAATACATATAGAAAATTTGCAAGCTGGTGGACTTTAGTAGACTACATCAATAATTACATTAAGTGTAGACAGACCAAATGCTTCAATTGTCAGTGCTTGCTTTGGCAGTATATATACTAAAATTGGAATGATACAGAGAAGATTAGCATGACTCAGTGTGATGACATTTTCCACCTTTTTCTATGATGCTATTTTATTTTTATTCTTTTAAAGATTTCTTTCATTCATTTATTCATTCATTCACTCAAGATAGAGAGCCCATGTGCCTGCGGAAGGTCAGAAGGGAGTGGGAGGGAAGTTGAAAGTAAAAGATGGTAAAAGATACATGATGCGGCATTGATTAGAAGAAAGTAGTATGTCTGTATTAATGAACAAAGTAGATTTTAAGACAGGGACTATTACAGCAAAAAAAAAGGACATTTCAAAAGGATAACAGGACGAATTCATCAATTTATAACGTCCCAAATATCCTCTTAAAATAACTTGGAAATACATGAAGCAAACATTGACAAAATTCAAGAGTAGTTTCCAAACTTTGTTCAAGGCCAAACATAATCCTGATCGATAAGAATGCATATCCAGGAACAGTACGAAGAAAAACAGATTTCTCAGAATAAACTTTCTTGAGGTATCATTTAAATAAGGTAAGAGAGTAATCAGCAGTCAAAGATGGAGAGGCTATCAACAGAGAAAGTTGCAGGTGAAGCAGATTTAGGGGGGGTCAAAGATCTAGTGTTGGATATATTTGAGGTGTCTGCTGTAGATGCTTTGGAGTTTAGGAGTGATTTATAAGGAAGAGACAGATTTGGAAGATGGCAGCATTAAAGCAGTAGGATGATGAGATTGAGGTCAAGCAAGAGAATAAGTGTAGGTAGAGAAGATAGCCAAGTACCATCCTGATGTGCAAGCCCCTTATAAAATTGGTGGTTCTTCCTCTCCAATCCCAGCTTCCACATTTACAGAAAGAACACTTTTTTTGTAGTTTTACAGTCTTATTAACACAAATGCAACTTGCATATAAGCTGTCTGCATTCATTTTCTTTGCTGCGCAGCCTGGCATTGGGACTGATACCTCTGATGGCCAGCTGGCTGCTCTTTCCACAATGGCTTTGTGGTTCTTGGAGGAGATGTTATGAACAGTCTCTGCACAGTAAGATTTATTGCATGTTAACAGCACTTTAAGCTCTTTGACCTTGTGGACTAGGGACTAATGGAGGCTGCTGGATAACGTGGTTTTTTTTTCTTGTTGCTCTTATAATCAGCTTTGGGCATCGAGATCTGGCCCTTGAATCTTCTGTACACCATGTTATCAATGTCTCAGTTTCAGCCAGTTGCACTTAATTTTGACATATTGATCCGACTGATGCAGAATGAACTTCTTGGTTCACTATTTAACAATCTTGGGCTTCACCAGATGTCTGAGGATGGCTGTGATGCCAAGTTAAGAGTAGGAAATGGCTGCACCCTCAGCAGGTAGCCCAGAGGAAGAGAGCCACAGAGTACATTTTGTTTTTCCAAGTCAAACTGCCTGTAATTTTAGGAGCATATCATTGCTGTTTTGTTCATGTTCTACCTTCTTTTTAGAATTCATTTCTTGGCGCACCTGGGTGGCTCAGTCAGTTAAGTGTCTCCCTTCAGCTCAGGCCATGATCCTGGAGTCCCACATGGAGCCCCAGGTCAGGGCTACCTGCTTAGTGGGGAGTCCGCTGCTTCCTCTCCCTTGGCCCCTCCCCTCCTCGTGTTCTGTCTTTTTCACTCTCAAATCTTTTTTTTTTTTTTTCTTCTTCTTTTCATTTATTTCTTGGGGCACCTGAGTGGCTCAGTCTGTTAAGTGTCTTGCCTTCCACTCAGGTCACGATCCCAGGGTCCTGGAATTGAGCCCCACATTGGGCTTCCTGTTCAGTGGAAGCCTGCTTTTCTCCCTCTCCCTCTGCTGCTCCCCTTGCTTGTGCTCTCTCTCTCTCTGTCAAATAAATAAAGTCTTTTTTAAAAATTTCATTTCTTGGCTTCCTACAGAACAAACTTAGTCACCCTTCACATCTGATCCCAGGATTACTTTCATTCTAGTATTATTTTTGTACTTTGTGTGCATGTGTTACTACTAAGACCTTGTATTTTATAAATATTATGTATGTGTATTATATGTATACAGTTGTGTGTGAATATGTAATATACACACTCAGACACTGTATTTTGCATTCCAGGTGTTAGCACATAGGTGTTCAAATATTTATTGAAATACCTGATTTGTGCTTTGAATAGGCAACTGTTATGTTCATAAGAACTTCAGAAAATTATAGATTCACACATAGAACTCTTGGACACGCTCTTTAATTTTCTAATGGAGACATTGGAATTCCTGGGTTGTTTTTTTTTTTTTTAATTCCTTTTGACTTAGTATAGAAATTCTTTTAGCTTATAAAAGCTCGTTGATTGTTTATAATCATGGTCTCATTTTCTTGATATTTCTATATAGCACTCTATACCTTTGATACAACATGTTCTTTGCTAAATTATATGTACAAGTTGCTGTTACTCTGATATATTTAGAATATCCACATCTTAAAATAATTCAGAGCTAAGTGATCAAGATTACAGAAGTATTCCACTTCAGTCAGGCATATCATGTTCGTGAAAGATAAACTGTATTTGAAAGTGAATTTTGCTGACAAAGTTATATTTAAGATATTTCTTAAACAGCTACCAAACAATATGAATGGTATCTCAATTCTGCTTTGAAATATGTGTGTGTGTGTGTGTGTGTGTGTGTATGCATAGAAAAATACAGGAAGACTGTATGCATCAAACTTATTTCTGGTAATAATCTTTCAGGATATTTTCACTTCCCAAGTCATTTCTATGGTGGTGGACTTTTTTTTTTTTTTAAATCAAGACTTGTATGTTTTTTTAATTAGGAAAAGATTAAGCTGCCTATTCCCTAATGATTTAATACAGTGTTCTGTATTTGAATAGGCTTGATCTGCCTACTCCAATGGAAACTTTTTTAGTAGTTAATTTTTATTAGATTTCATCTAGCATATTGAACCATACCACCTTTTCCTTCTGTATGAAGTTAAGAAATACCTGGTTATGGGTGCCTGGGTGGCTCAGTGGGTTAAAGCCTCTGCCTTTGGGCTCGGGTCATGGTCCCGGAATCAAGTCTTTAAAAAAAAAAAATTCTTTAAAAAAGAAAAAAAAAAGAAATACCTGATTATTATCCTTTTAAAAATTATAAAGATATGGGACTCAGTTGGCTGGGTGGCTCACTCAACTGGGTGGCTCAGTTGGTTAAGCGGCTGCCTTCGGCTCAGGTCATGATCCCAGCGTCCTGGGATCGAGTCCCACATCGGGCTCCTTGCTCGGCAGGGAGCCTGCTTCTCCCTCTGCCTCTGCCTGCCACTCTGTCCGCCTGTGTTCACTCTCTCTCTCTCTCTGACAAATAAATAAATAAAATCTTTAAAAAAAAAAAATTATAAAGATACCTGAAGCCCGACAATTACCTAGAAGTCATTTATTTTAAAAGTTTTTATGTATTTTTAAGTAATCCCTGTACCCAGTGTGGGGCTCAAGCTCATGACCCCAAGATCAAGAGTTGCATGCTCTCCCAACTGAGCCAGGCAGGGCACCCCACCTGGAAATCATTCTTAAACTTTTTTTAAAAATCATGTTCTTTCATTTAAAATTTAGAAGCTTGACTTCCTAGGTTAAATTTTTCTTTATTGTTTACGTTTAGACTTTATAATGTGGTTTTTCAATGACTTTTGAAATACAGAGTCTGACTCTTAATTGCAGTGGGTAATTTTTAAATACCGTGCTCTGAATAAATAAGTAAATGCTATATCTAAAATATATTACTGTACCAAATTTGGGGTGCTATACTCAGTTAAAGAGTAGCATGCTAAGTGAAATAATTCAGAAAGACGAACACTGCATGGTATTACTTATATGTGAAATCTACAAATAAAAAAGTCAAACTCATAGAAACAGAGAGATAAGTGGTTGCCAGGGTGGGGGGAATAGGCAGAAATTGATAAAAAGCCACAAACTTGTAGCTGTAAAATGAATAAGGTCTGACGATCTAATGCATATAATTGAAACTTGCTAAGAGAGTAGACTGTGTTCTTACCAAAAAATGCAAGGTGATAGATACATTAATTAACTAAATGATAGGAATCCTTTTGCTAAAGAAAAGAACACAGAGTGTAGGTGACATGTCATCCCTGTACTTTTTTTTTTTTTTTAAGATTTGTTTATTTCAGAATGGGGGAGGGGCCAAGGGAAAGGGGGAGAGAGACTCCTAAGTGGACTCTGCACTGAGCTCGGGGCCTAATGCAGGACTTGAGCTCATGACCCTGAAATATCCACCACCCAAGCAGAAACCAAGAGCCAGATGCTTAACCGACTCTGCCACCCAGGCACTCCATGTTCTCTGTATTTTAAGAGGTCTTTATTTTACAATATAACTATCTGCTTATAAAAGGTCTGTGAGTAGTAGGTGGTGGGTAAGTGAACCTAAGTAGGTTTTAATCAGAAAAAAGTTTTCAGTAAAATGTTATTTACTCAGTCTTAAAGAAGAGAAAACCAGGACCCTGCTTTAATGAAAAGGGGAGTTGTTCTATGAATGAGATATTCCTTAAAGAGGACCTGAATCTCACAAAAGGAATTCATTTTAGATGTGAAATACTTAGGAGAGGCCACATTTACTCATATTTACTTCGTGTGTCTAGAAATTGGAAGAAAATACAACAAAGAAAACTCTATTTTTTACTATGGTGTTTGCATCTTAAGAATTTGTGTGGCTACTAAGAAACTGCTCAGATTTTAAGAAAATACGCAAGATATACAAGGGTGATGGGTCATAGTAAGTAATTAAAAAAAAAGCATAAAAATGAAATAATTGAGGCAAGAAGGCTAAAGTTCCAAATGGGCGTTATGGTCTGTATTGTTTTCTAATAATCTAAATTGTAACATTTCAGAGAATACTGTTTTTAAAATACCCACCATTCTTTTATTATTATTATTAAGGATTGTATTTTTTTTTAAGATTTTATTTATTTATTTGTCAGAGAGTGAGAGAGAGTGAGTGACCACAGGCAGACAGAGTGGCAGGCAGAGGCAGAGGGATAAGCAGGCTCCCCGCTGAGCAAGGAGCCGGCTTCGGGACTTGATCCCAGGAGGCCGGGATCATGACCTGAGCCGAAGGCAGCTGCCCAACCAACTGAGCCACCCAGGCGTCCCAAGGAGTGTATTTTTAAGTAATCTCTTCACCCAACATGGCCATGATTCAAACTTAAAACCATGAAATCAAGAGCCTTATCATGTTCTACTGAACTGAGCCAGCCAGGTGCCACCCACGATTCTGATCACACACTTTTTGTATATTGTTTAAAGCACTTTTTTCTGTATATTATCAAAAGCTATTCTAGATATTTATATATTACATATATTTAGAATGTGTTTCCCCCTCCCCCCCCAAACAATGTATCAGTGTTTCTCTGTTAATAATATTAATGTATCATGCATGCTTTATTTAACCAGTTCTCTATTGGGGACACTTGGGTTTTTCTTTTTTACCATTATAAAAGTGTGATGATTAACATTTTCATTTAGTCATTCCTCCAGCAGTTTTCAAAACTGTATGCATAGGGTACAAATGATTAATTAGGGTGTGTTGTTTGCATTTCCTGGCTATTGACTAATGTCATTGTGATCTGGAACTAGCACCTAGCACCCAGTGAGTAGGACCCACATTTTCTAGCTACTTGGGTGGCATCAGATTGTTTTTACTTTTCAACTCGTTTTTATTTTGATTTGATCTTATTTAAAGAATTTTGTCATCTTATTTAAAGAATTAAAAATCACTATTGTGATTCTTAAGAAGGCCAATAATGTATGTAAGCAACTCTACTAATGATAATGTTAGTGGTATTCAGGTTTGTCTTTCATATTTGATCAACCTTTAGTTTACAGTAATGATACTGACTTGAGCTGTTAAAAAATCCTTTCGTTGATGGCCTAGAGGCAACATGGCTTTGTTCCTGTGAGTCTGAATCTTTTTAGCCTTAACTCTTCCCAGGGAACCAGTTGTTTTGATCACATACTTTTTTTTTTTTTTTTTAGGAATACTTCTGTTGCATTCTTGATAAGTAAAGCTCCCCCCATCCCCCAATGTGGATTCCTTTGTTTCATTTCCAGAGATTCTGCTTCTGAAAGTGGGGTGAAGTCCAGGAATCTGGGTTTGGAAAACCACCCCAAATGACTGTTGTGGGTTGTTCCTAGCTCAATTAGTAGAATATACATTAACTTTTGCCTATTTGGATTATTTTTTCAGGATAGGTTTCTGGAGTAGGATTACTTCCATAAAGGAGATGTACCTCTCAGGCTTTTTTTTTTTACTTTTAAAAATATTTTATTTATGTATTTATTTGACAGAAGACACAGCAAGAGAGGGAACACAAACAGGGGGAGTGGGAGAGGGAGAAGCAGGCTTCCTGCTGAGCAGGGAGCCTGATGCTGGGAGCTCAATCCCAGGACCCTTGGATCCACCTGAGCCAAAGGCAGAGTCTTAATGACTGAGCCTCTCAGGCTTTTTGATGCATAGTACTAGAGTGTCTTCCAGAGATACTCTGTTTACATTTTTGCCATTCCCATTTGCCACCCCCTTGCCAACATTTGGTATCATCAGTCCTTTTGATCAGTAATAGATGTTTATATTTTTCTGAACTGTAAACTACAAGGAAAATTTTGGCATTTATATAGAATATGAGTCTGGCCTTCTTAGTAATTGTCGTTTACCATGTTTATCTCTAAATGTATAGAGTTGTTTGAAAGCTACAAATTGAATTTGGATGGAATGGCTGGCATAATCTTATAAATGGTAATCTTTCTAGGAGTGTAGGATTTATCAGCCATGTAAAAAAAAAACTTCATAGTCTTCTAAGAATGTTCATCATAACAAATAAAGCTAATTATATTTTATTGAGTACATTTTGGTTTGTTCCAGTAGCCGGATCGAGCTGGGAGATGTGACACCACACAATATTAAACAGTTGAAGAGACTAAACCAGGTCATCTTTCCAGTCAGCTACAATGACAAGTTCTACAAGGATGTGCTGGAGGTTGGCGAGCTAGCAAAACTTGGTATATGTTTTCTTCCCCTCTTCATTTGTTTGTTGGTATTCTTGACCCTAGTTTTTAATATTAGAGCAGAGTTAACTAATTTAATTTCCTTATTTTACAAGTGAGGAAATGGGGGTGATTCAGGTTTTGAGAAAAATCTCAAAGAAACCAAGACAATACTTGAATTTTAAAAGGAAATGCTAAATGTCTTCTCTACTTTAGTGTGTGCCTGTGTTTTCACATATTTGTATTTACTCTAGAAGAGACTTAAATCCCTAAAAAGTAGGAAGTTTTTGAAGCTACTGCTATTCAGAATAGCTAATAAAATTTATGGCCAATAGCAATAATTTAGTTCTTATAGAAGGGGAGGAAGATTGAATAAAATATGTTATTCTGTCTTTGAACTTTATATTTTTATATTTTCCATGGCAGCCTATTTCAATGATATTGCAGTAGGTGCAGTATGCTGTAGGGTGGATCATTCACAGAATCAGAAGAGACTTTACATCATGACACTAGGATGTCTGGCACCATACCGAAGGCTAGGAATAGGTAATTTTAACTTGTGTTTTTTTTTTTTATTTGTTTAGAGAAATGTAAATACATGATTACTGTTTCTGACCCAGTGAGTCAAACCATTTCTTTTGGGAATATTGGGAAAGAATTACTGAATTATGTAAGGTAGATAATAACTTTATTAACATATTTCAAGTGGAAGAACCTATATAGATTTGTTATCAATGTCCCTTTTGCTTTTTTCTGTTTTCCTTTTACATGGAAGGGCTTGTATATGTAAAGGTTGCTTTTCTGCTATGAGTTTTAATCATATGTAGATAATGTAGGGAAAGAAGAAAATTTTTAAAAATCAGTTGTCTCGTGTTTACCTCAAGTTCTTAAGTGTTAAGGTGGCAGTTAGATGTGTAAAGATTGATTTTTATGAAATTACTTATTTGTTGTTTGTCTTGTTAATAGGAACTAAAATGTTAAATCATGTCTTAAACATCTGTGAAAAAGATGGCACTTTTGACAACATCTATCTGTAAGTATAATGATATTTAATGTTCTTACCTAAAGAATTTAATAGACTGGCAATAGAAATCTTTACTAGAAACTTTAAAATCTGGTTACTTATTTCATTGTCTTTTCATTGTCTTTTGGAAAAACCATGGAAGTAGTGGTTATTAAGTTTTCTTTTGTTTCAATAATAGATAAGGAATCTGAGATAAGACATTATCATTCTGCTTCATTCTTGGGGTGGGAGCACCAACTTCACAGAGTAAACCAAGATTAAAATTCAAGTCTTTACAATTGAAGAGTTAGTATCATTAATACTACTTTTCTCATCTTATCCATTCTCTAGGTTCTGTTTAAGGTTCTCAGTGATATGTTCATTAGTAAGTAGAGTTTAATAATCAAAATCAGAGAGTACCTAGCTGATATTATATTAATATAATATCAATATTACAGAACTGAGATTAAGAGCCAAAGTTAGATCACAACTGTGGATTTTTTATAACAAGGGTATTAAGATTATTCTCATTTTAACTTTGACAGTGGGAGAGAGTAAATTATATAATGCTTTTTTGAAGAGTAATTGAGAAAGCTCAAATTATTTATTTTCAAAATATAGCATATTTTTTATAAATCAGGGAGGATATATTCAGGCATTTGAGAACCTAGTTATGTTATTTTTCTGTCATTTTTCTTTCTGCATATGTTAATATGGTCTTTGAATCATCCTTATGGTTATTTCCCCATTTTTAGTTACTGGAATCTTTTTTCCCCTTGCAGTGAAAAATGTTATGCTAACTAGGGTACTTTGCCCTTTGTTGATTTTAAGAGTAAACACTATTTCTGAGACTTCTAACCTCAGCCAGCTATCTTGCAAATGTAATAGGTTAAAAGTGTACATTTGTCATCAGGTTTTTCTGAGATGAATACCTAATCTTTGTTGATTGCTAGTAATTACGAGGAGACTCTAACAGATGTGTGCAGTATTCTGGCTCTAACCAATTTGAAACTATTTGTGGAGAATACACAAAAGCTGATGAGATCTTTTTCCCCCCCCCCATACCCTCCTATATCTTAGGCATGTCCAGATCAGCAATGAATCAGCAATTGACTTCTACAGGAAGTTTGGCTTTGAGATTATTGAGACAAAGAAGAACTACTATAAGAGGATAGAGCCCGCAGATGCTCATGTGTTGCAGAAAAACCTCAAAGTCCCTTCTGGCCAGAATGCAGATGTGCAAAAGACAGACAACTGAGCAAATTAGAAATGAACTTTCTTGCACTTGCTTGTCGCCAAATAAAAGAGAGGCCCATTGATTTTTTTCCCCCCTCTTACTTTTCTCCCCTCCTTCTTGTTCGTCCTCCTTTCTTTCTTTTCTTTCTTCTAAAAAATGTTTCATACTTCCAAGGACTTTCAAGATTAATCATGTTTGGATTGTTTTAGTTTTCTTATTTTTGTGAGGTGGTTTGATTGTAGGAAGGAGGAGGTATAGATCTGTTTGGTTTCACAGTTAAGATATATATGGTCCCAAAAATTTGGGTGTCAGTGTCAATTTCTTTTTTAATCTCCTGCTTTCACATTGAAGGGCAGAGCCTACAAAATGTTGTATATATCAAAAGACAAAAAGAAACAGCAGCAATATCTTGTTCTGTAATTCAGAGACAAGTTTAGTGTGTTTGTGGTACTTTGGGTTTTTCAAGACTGGGATACTAATCCCTAGACATTGCCTTCACTCCACCTTTTGTCCTTCTGAGTGTTGTCTCAGGAGTTAGACCATTGTTATCCTTGTAAGAAATACTAAGCTTATTTTTTTTTTAAGCAATTATTTCTTTCTTCCTCGCTGAGGGTAGGCAGGACAGTTTGGGTAGGTAGTGTTTTACTTTGGTCTCAGTATTTGAGTTAAACTGCTTTTTGCTAATGAGTGGACTGGTTGTTAGCAGGTTTATTTTTCCTGCTGTTGATTGTTACTAGTGGCATTAACTTTTAGAGTGTGGCTGGTGAGATTAATTTTTTTTAATATCCCAGCTAGAGATATGGCCTTTAACTGACCTAAAAAGGTTTGTCGTGATTTACTTTTTTGTGTGTATCCTCTCTTTTTTCGTGTCTTCAGTAAACCCACAATAGTTAGTCTAACTTTAAAAATGGGAGTTGATGTCCTTATAGGTCAGTACCCCTAAGATAAACCTGAAGCAGGTATTGTCTCTTGGACATATTAAAAAACACCTAAAAGGAAGCTTAGATGGACTCGTGGCACAATAAATGCATTTAATGCCAGCTAATCCGGACTATTAAAAGCGAGGCCACGGAGCATTTGATTATATAGGGAAGAATATCTAGACAGTATTTTTGAGAATAACATAGCTGTGCTATTGCTTATCTGTTGGAGAACATCCCAGATTTGCTTATTTTCTGTGCCTATGATATAGAGCTTAAGGATTTGAGGGGACAATTGTTAAACATATTGCTTCTATTCTTGGGAAAATAGAAGTTCAGAAGTGTTAATAACAAATGTCACTGTGACCTCCTCTACTGATGGGACTGGTTTATGCTAGATCATTTTCTAGCACATAAGGAGTGGCTTGGACGGCTTGATAACTTTTTGTAAGATAGGGGACATCTGAAATTTCATGTTCCCCTCCATAGCCCCATATCCATTTAAAATTTTCTAGATTGCCAATATTAGTGGCCCATGAAATGTTCTCATTAGACTTTAAAACAATGCACAGGGCTTGAATTTTCTTGTCATTTGGCTTTAAAGGGAAGTTTGATTCACAATATTTATCCTTATGTACATTCTGATAATCGCAATCTCATCTCTCCAAATATGTTAAATGACAAAATTACACAATGTTGATGCACATTTTATAATCTTTTTTGAGAATGTGAAAGTACAAAGTACAATAGACTTCAGCAATCTTGAGTGCCAAGAGTAATACAGGAAAAGGGAGATAGTTGAATGAGTATATAGGATTTGAATCTTAAGATAGTTAAAATTTAGAAAGACCATGCTGGTTTCTTGGGTATCAGTTTCTTAAGCAGTCCAAGTATAAGCTTAGAAAAAAAGTTAGAATTAAGCACCTTTACCTTCATGGATAAGCTTCAGCTTGCTCTTGCCAAGAGAAGAGTGCTTGAGTTACAGAAGGCATACTTAGTTTGAAGAATTCAGCCTTTTTGTAAACTTCCAGATATCAAAATAGATTTTGATATATAAATGAGTTTTCTGAGATGACACTGCCTCTATTTCTATAACCATTTCACCAGGACTATCTAATCAGTCCTATGAATGTATCCCTAAATGTGGTTATTAAAAACTGAATAGCTGCCTCATGACAATTAAGTACATGTTATTTAAGGAGGGGGAAAAAAAATAAATTTTGAATTGAGTATGTAGGCTCCCTATCATTATAGTTTCTTTTTCCACACTAGACAATGACTTTACCTAAATTGTATGTTTGAAAAGGTTAGTTGTCCTACATCAGACTTGTTTGGAAAGGGTTAATTGTCCTACATCAAACTTGTATTAATTCCATCCATTTAAGGAAAAGGAGGATGTAGAAGCTGGGCACTAGTTCACATGCCTATGAGTCAGTAAAGACTCGAGTAATGTCCCATATTGAGTTGGCTATTTTGGAGCATAAAAATTGTTGAGGTAAAACAATTCTATTAACTGGAAGATCAGAGCATATATCCATATTTTTTAGGACAGATAGTTTTTACTATGGGGCAGATAGGTAAAGATTATCCTTATGGCAATTGCATTTAGGTTCTAAAGAAAAGAATCTGCAGAGACATCTATGCAATAGATAATTTGTCCAGACTAGTTTTCATTTGGGGAAAGAAGTTCTAAAATATCCCCAAAGCAGTTTATTCATCAATTGAAAGTCCTCCAAAAATAGAACTATTGGGAAACTGTGGTTTCTGGGGTGGAAGAGAAAAGCTCCCTCAGTTTTTTGGAGGGAATAACTTTAAAAATACTTAAATGGCAAAGTTTACTTGGTGCAGTTAAAAATTAAACTTGTTGATTTTAACATTGCTGTTACATCTGAAATAAACTTATGTGATGTTCTGGTAGTAATCTATATGTCTGGTAAATGTCAAAGAAAACCCTGCACTGTGTTGAATACTGAGATCAGCAGTTATGTAGTCGTTGTTTACTCTTGGCCATACAGTTTTATTTACTTTAACATTTCTTTAAGATCTAACTTAAAACATTAAAATGGGCCAAGTGCTGTCCAGGCCTCCTAATTCAGACCTTTTGGAACTTGCTAGGATATCTTGGGTATCTGCAGTTCTATCCCAGTGTGAGAAAAAATTAAGATCCAAGGAGAGGTCTTACTGCTGCGAAGTTTTAAATGTAATTGTTAAAAACAACTGATACGTTAAGCTATGATATAATTAGTTTGCATTGACTACAGGTAATGTATATTGAAATGTTTTCTTTTTGTTAGCAGTGGAAGGAGTTTAGTAGTTGAGTGAGTTGGGAATGGCTTAAATATTTTTCTGAATACCAAAGAAACATGAACTTAATATTTTGTTATTAACATAAATTAATTTGGTATCTTAGAAGTGTTGTGATTAGAATTTTGCTCCTTCAGGAAACAACAGGTGATCTTTGCCCAGTGTATCTTAGTTATTGTGTGGCACATCATCCCAAAAGTCAGCAGCTTAACCACAAACATGTTTGGTCACCCTCAGTTTCTGAGTGAGGAATCCAGGAGCATCTTAGCTGGGTGGTTCTGGTTTGAGGTATCATCAGGTTGCAGTGAAATTCAGCCAGGGCCACATCATTGAAGAGGCTTGACTAAGGCTGGAGAAGTGACTTCTAAAATGACTTGCTCCACTGGAGGGACTCAGATTTTCACCAGATGGGTGTCTCTCCAGGGCTACCTTGGTGACATGTGGTATCTGGCTTCCCCGAGAGGAAGTGATCCAAGAGAGTTACCAGAGAGCCATATTCTTGTATGACCTATATCCAGAACCAACATATTTATTTCTGCTATATTCTCTTGGTCACACAGACCAACCTCTGTATCATCCTGCTACAGCATGGAAAGGGGAGACACAAGGATATAATTAGTAGGAGGTGTGGATCAATATGGACCTCTTACAACATTATGCTAAGAGAAAATGTTTTTTTTGACAACCAAGACAAGGTAGTTGGAAAGCTGTTACCTTATTCTCTGAAGGGTTTAGTTCCTAAATGAGGGTTAGAAAACACTAAGTTACCATTCAGAGCATGAAAGAAATAGGAAGTAGGCCTTAAAGTTCTAACGGTTGAGTTTCGTTGGCTAGGTGGTGGTATACAATAATCTGTCTCCCAGATTGTGCTTTTCTAGCTGGGTGATTTGAACATTTCTGAGTTGGGTACAGCAATAGTAAGGAGTGGTTAGCTTATAAGAATTTTCAGGGAATCATGGCAGAGGGTCCTGAATTGGATTTCCCTTATAAGGCTATGTACCACAGGAATTTAGTCCTAGTTTATGTTGTTACATAACTAACATACTAATGGGAAGAAAGTTACATACAACCAAGTAACAGACATGTGGAAAAAAGGGCTTGAGTGAGATTTTTAAATGTAGGTGTAGTTAACTTGATAAAACATTGAGGAGTGTGACATCAGAAATAATCAGTTACTGTGACAAATTCTCAGCCTTTCCAATTTTCTAAAATACTTGATTACTTGGGTTAAAAGAAAAAGAAACACTTAACCTAGAATCAAAGTTTACTCCAGGAATAATTTGGAACATAAAGTTATTATAAAGCGGTCACTACTTAAACAGCATAGAATTCACTTTTTTTTTTTTTTTTTTAGTAATTTCTACACCCAATGTGGGGCTTGAATTTACAACCCCCAAGATCCAAGAGTTGCATGCCCTACCAAGTGAGCCAGTCTGGCACCCTAAGCATAGAATTTAAATCTCAAAGAATTAATGGCCTGTTTTCTTACTAAGTGCTGATGAAATCTTAAAATCACCATTTGGGAAGCTACTGTATCAGGATGGAATGTTCTGCAGTCTGTGAACTTTGATACTCCTGATTTATTGAAATTTACCACAAAGTTCTCGATAAGGATTTGAACCATCTTTTGAATCATACTTGTCACTAGCAGTCTCCTACACTAAAGTATACCAAAACTATTAGGTACAACATGCAGGTGAAATTTGAATACACAAGTTGAGATAATTTGTATATAAAACAGTGAAATCCAGTAGGGTGACAGTATCATAGGACCCTCATAACAGTTTTGTAACTTTGTTGCCATCTTCCTGTGTGAGAAAGTTACCTGCCTTTTGCTGATATAAAAGTTAAAAATTGTTCCTACAAGTTAATATTGAGCACCTAATATTGTAAGCTAGGCAGGTAAGAGGGCCTCTATAAAAGGAAGCAAAATTCTAATTATTTAGAATTCATGTCACAGTAAAGGCTTGCCTCTACTAAAATGAGCAGAGCCCCCAAGGATGTTGACTTTATCTTAACTTTGGAAGGGACTTGGTTAAGATGAATATTCCCTACATTGACTTGCTTTCTCATAACATTGGTCTGAGTAAAAACAAGAAATGGAATTCCCATAGGCCAAGACTAAAAGTAGGAGAGGGAGTGCAAAAGAGATAGGAAGATGCAACAGAAAACATACAGCTTACTTTGTAGAGGTTCTGCTTTCCCCCCCCCGGACTTGGCCTATCCCAGTCTAAACTTCCTTGAGGAAGCTACAATTTAGAAACAGCAGACTAGCTCAAAACTGTCAGCCAAATTAGGAATGACCTTCTACACAATTTAACCTTTTGCACCAAAATCCGGAGTATAAACTTCTACATCCCTAGGTCTCCATCATTTTGGTTTTTGATCCCTAACAGACCTCTTCCCCTGATGATGGATATTAAGAATGACCACCCAGGAGCGTCTGGGTGGCTCAGTGGGTTAAGCCACTGCCTTCGACTCAGGTCATGATCTCAGGGTCCTGGGATTGAGGCCTGCATTGGTTTCTCTGCTCAGCGGGGAGCCTGCTTACACCTCTCTCTCACTGCCTGCCTCTCTGCCTACTTGTGACCTCTCTCTCAAATAAATAAAAATCTTAAAAAAATATATATATATCCACCCATTGGGGACTTTTTATTAATTTGATTATGGGTAAAACACTGTTAACTTCTGCAGATGTAACTACCACAACAACTATCCCATTCTTACTGGCTTCCCCTTTTCTTGCCAAACCTTTCCACCTACAAAGAATTGTCTAGGGTCTTTACTCTAAATCGAAATTCAGCTAATAATACATTATGACCTGGAGCAAAGTTAGGGCATGGTTCCTGGATTATTGTCAGTCTTCAAAATGTAAAAAAATAAAGTGCTCTTTATAACATAGGGCTAAGTTACACTGCCTTACATGAGATTTGGTCGGGGATTGTACCCACGATGGGTCAGGCACCAACACAGAGAAATGAAAATGATGGGCGTGGTCCCCTATCCTAATAGGGAACAAATATTTTAGATGCCATGAGGTAGTATGTTGGAATGGGAGGTATAATACATTTTATAGAATTTTGAGGAAAGCACTTAAGACAGTTTGACTTTGGTTCTCAGTACAAAATTACTCGTTAATACTGCCCTTTTTACACAGGTTTAAAAAAGGATAATCACTGTAAATGCTACAAAGCTTTGGAATTGAAGAAACCTAAGATATCTTAGCAACATTTTAATACAGAACCAACTAAGTTTAATAAACAGTAGACACGGGGCACCTGGGTGGCACAGTTGGGTAAGCCTCTGACTCTTAATTGCAACTTGGGTCATGATCTCAGGATTGTGAGGTCGAGCCCTGTGTTGGACTCCACACTCAGTGGGGAGTCCGCTTGAGATTCTCTCTCTCCCCTCCCCCCTGCTCTAAAATAAAAGTAAATTTAAAAATAAAAGCTAGATACAAGCATCAAGAGCATTCTGTCAGCACTCGTGAGCTGGAAAATGAAAACTCACAAAGGAGGAGTAAAGTAGTAAAAACTATGAGTTTATATAAGACAAGAAGTTCCTTTGGAACTTACTGAGAGAATTCATGGGAGAGAAGGTAATGCCACATTCATGGCTATAAAAGTATAAAGTGCCTCAAAATGTCTGCAGAACACTGAAGTCCAACAGTATTCTGGCAGGTGTATCCTCTGAGGAAATTACAGGAATCACGGGGTGCCTGGGTGGCTCAGTGGGTTAAAGCCTCTGCTTTCGGCTCGGGTCGTGATCCCAGGGTCCTGGGATTGAACCCCACATCAGGCTCTCTGGTCTGCAGAGAGCCTGCTTCCTCCTCTCTCTCCCTGCCTGCCTCTCTTGCCTACTTGTAATCTCTGTCTGTCAAATAAATAAATAAAATCTTAAAAAAAAAGAAATTACAGAAATCACAAAGTTTTTTTAAAATATGGTCAGATTTAACAGAATTACAAATATATGTAGTAAAAAAAAAAAAGACTGGAAAATATATTAAGCCAACTTTATTTAAAGAGCTCATATTGGGGCGCCTGGGTGGCTCAGTGGGTTAAAGCCTCTGCTTTCGGCTCAGGTCATGATCCCAGGGTCCTGGGATCGAGCCCCACATTGGGCTCTCTGCTCCGCGGAGAGCCTGCTTCCTCCTCTCTCTCCCTGCCTGCCTCTCTTGCCTACTTGTAATCTCTGTCTGTCAAATAAATAAATAAAATCTTAAAAAAAAAAAA
>PISX010014689.1:0-52144 GCA_004024625.1 Mellivora capensis
AATCAGCCACAAAATGCACCTCATGTTTTTCCTTAATTACAGATATTTGTGTCATTTTAGACTGCACATTATTTGGGGAGGCTAAGGCAGGCCTCTGAACTGAACTTGAATGGCAATTGCCTGGAGCTAAGAGGTGATTGGGTAGACATGTTTTCCTGATTGCCTGGTGGGGCTCCCCTCCCGTCCAGCTGCTTCTCTGCTCTTGGGGCTGGGGCTGCACACTCAGTGATGCTCTGAGGCCTCAGGTACAGGTCTGGTCTTCAGGGGACCTGAGCTTGGGGTGGGCTTGCGCTTGGGCCCATGTGCCTTGTGCAGAGTTGCTTATTTAGAAACTGGAGACGTTCTGTTGTGTGAAGATTGTGTTCTGTCCATACTGCTTCTGAGGCCGTTATCCCATTCAGCTAGGAATTTGCTTCCCTCCAGGAGTGTGGCACCAGGAAAGGGCCACCTGTGGTCTGGAATGGTTTATGTGCCTCTTCATGTCTTAGCTGAGCTGACGGCCTTGGTGAGAACTCTTCCGGTCCCCACAGACCAATGGACACTGTGTTCATAATTGTTTCCTCATATATTGATGGCAATGAGGTCAAAATGAATTTGCTTTAGAGAGCTGGAAAAGAATGAACAAAGAGGACCTCAGTATATAGGTAAGAAAATCAACCAGTGAGGTGGGAAGTTGAGGAGAAATAAAGATGGGTCCATTGTAGGACAGCGAGCAGAATACTTAGCCCTAGAGGACGCCGGGCTGCCCAGGCGAGATCCTGAAGCTAGATACTTTTTAGAAGAGTGAAGAAGTAGAGGACCTTGCCTCATCCATAGAGAGAACCCGAGTCTTCACTGTATCTTGACATTCCATTACTTTCCTCTTATTACAATAATAACCTTTTGTCAAAAGGAATCTAAAAATCTTGCCAAAAAATTACAATCATTGTTGCCATTTTGGTGTGTATCTTTCCAGGCTTCCATTATTTATGCACACTAAAAAAAGTAGTTTTCCTGGCTACATAATATTGAGGTGGACTCATGCATTTGACCAGCCTCCTCCTGCTGCACATTTGGGTTCTTTCCTTTTCTTCTCAATTCAGTAACAGACGTGATGGTTGGGCAGGTAGGCATCTCTTCCTGGAGGCTTTACCCGTCCATGGGCTTGCAGATCCATGGCTGCAGATGCTGTGCGGTCCTGCAGAGCGTGCACTCTTGTGGTGTGCATTCAAAGGAAAACCACCCTCAGGTTATGCCTGGAAGGGGATGTGCATTGGGTCGTGTAGTTCAGCTGCGGTTGCAGTTGGCTGTGATCTTTGTGGGTCTGCAGAGCCCTGATGTGCCCAGTCCTCTTCCAGGAAAACCCTTCCCAGATGACCTGGGAGATCCCTCCCAGCAGTTAATATTGCTTCTAACAAGGCAGCTTGGAAACGCTGGGCAGAATACCTTCCGAAGGTCGGCTGCGGAAAGCAAACAAAAAGGAAATTCCTCTTGATCAATTTACATTACAAAAATATTAAGCCAAGGAGCTTTCCTTGGTGTAGCTACCCAGACAGATGGAAAAGGGAGCAAGCCATTGTGCAGGTTATTGCGATGTCACTGAGGCAGCCAGAAGCTGGCGTCTTGTGCTTAGAGGACGGTTTGAGAAAGTGGTAGAATGTGTGGTCAAAATGGAATAAAAATAAATCCCCTGGCATGAAGATTTCCCTCCCTCTCTGAGGGCAGTGCCTATCACCCCTGGCTGCAGCGGGACCCCTGCACCTTTGATGTTCAAGGCGTGTGGAAGCCCCCAGAGGCCTTAGGAATGGGTCTTTCCTGTTCGGGGAGCGTCTGCTGGAGCCCAGATTGTCAAAAGCTAAATCACGTGCATTTCTTCTGCCAGCAAATGTGTGCAGATTCAACTTCATCATTTATGCATTGGTTTCACCTCTGCGTTACAAGGCAGGCTTCTGTCTACTAAAATCTTGTCAGAGAAGGTCCCGGAACACTCATGTGCTCTCTCTCGTGTTTGCGCATTGGTCTAGTGGTGTACGGCTGAAACTGAATTCACACACATTTTATAAGGCGCTTATGCATTTCAGCATCTGTGTGTTTTAAACTATTGTGCATTCCTAAACAGCAGGCAGTGAGGCAAGACCCAGAACCCAGGTCCTCTGATCAGATCCGTTCTATGTTGTCCATATGTGTTGAGTGAACTCTCAGTAGTCTGTCTTTGGCCATGAATAATCCAAACATCCTTCTCTCACCTTTGGTATTTGGTTCTGAGCTGTGTCCTAATTCTGCCCTATAGCTGGTAGTCTGGGATGCCATGAGGGAAGAATGTGAAGAAGACCCAGTAGGAGGCATATAAGCGACCGGATACTACCTACCAATTAGCCAGTGCTTTTTATAGGCCAGGTGCTGTGCTTAGTACTTCATAGAAGCTACCATATTTAGTCCTGACCATTTATTTTCACTTTACATATGAGGGAATCAAGCCTCAGAGAGATTAAGTGACCTGCTCAGGATCACACAGCTTTGTGGCTTGTGCTAGAGTCTGATCCCCATTCTTACTGCAAAGTCTACTTCCCTAAACTGTCACACTGCACTGTGTGCTGAGCAGGAGACTGTCCACATACTGTCCCTGTTTGTGTTCATTCTGCCTTGTTTCAAAAACAATTGCGGGTAAGATGACACACCCACATCGGATTTTTCCCTTGTTCTCAGGCTCTGTCTCATTCTCCTGTGACCCCTCCTGACTTGGCCCTACTTTTACCAGCCTTCCAATGTGGGTGGGTTATGGATGAAGATAGGGTGACACCTGAGCCCAAGGAGACTCCAAGGTCCTGAGGGAGAGTACGTCAGGTACTGCCCTCCACGCTGGTGTTTGCAGAGCTGTTGCTGGGGTGAAGGGCTGCAGAACCCCTCCTGGTTCCTGGCACAAGGCTAGCTCATTGATCCCACCCACGCTTGGGGGTGACTTTTTTACCCAAGAACAATGCATAACTAGGGTGCCTGGGTGGCTCAGTGGGTTAGGGCCTCTGCCTTTGGCTCAGGTCATGATCTCGGGGTCCTGGGATTAAGCCCCACATCGGGCTCTCTGCTCAGCAGGGAGCCTGCTTCCCTCTCTTTCTCTGCCTGCCTCTCTGCCTACTTGTGATCTCTCTCTGTCAAATAAATGGATAAAATCTTAAAAAAAAAAAAAAAAGAACAATGCATAACTAATCCAGCCCTGTTTGTGTAGATAGAGCACTCATGTTTGTGAGAAGGACACTGGGAATACTGTCTAGGGGACTCTTCGGAAGACTGGAAAAACGAAGGCACAATCTAATGACTTCTTTTGTTTCTACTTTAGATGCAGCAGCAAGAGTACTGCTCGCTGAAGTCCAACCTTTCTGCCTTTGCGGTGGGGCTGGGTCGCCTCCTCTGCTATTGGTGGCTGGCCGAGCTGATGGTTCACCTCATGTACATGCACGCCATCTACAGCAGTGCCTCCCTCCTGAGGGCTGTCTCTTGTTGGACCTTAGGTAATGCTGGCGGTTACTGTCGGTAGAACAAGCAGCAGGAGGTAGCTTCAGCCTGGGGCTGGACCGGGGCAGGGGCAGACAGGGTGTGGTTGCCTTGAGTAAACACCCCCCCCCCACTCCCTACCCCGCCCCCCCACCCCTCCCCCCAACCCCCTGCCCCCCACCTTGTTCCTCTTGTGGCTGAGGTGATGTCTGGGAGGGGGCTGATGGCTGTGAGGGCCAGGCTCTGTGGTCTGGGACTTGAGGTTGGTAGAAAGCCCTTTTCATAATGGAATCCTCCTGAGCTTGGGGGTGTGGCGAGGGGGGTGGGGGTCTGCACCTTTGTGGTGCCCACTTGACCGGAGACAGCAAGAGACGTGGGGGGGGCTGCCTTTGAGGGCCTGCGAAGAGGTGATGTTCCAGGACTGAGTTGTTTTGTGGTATTGGTTGTGGTTCTTGCGTATGATGCTAAAGAGAAGAATATGTGCTTTAGAGTGGGACGGACGTGGGTTTGACTCTCAGCTCCACTAGCCAGGGGCCACCCATGGCTGCTTACCAGCTTCTCTGCATCTCCATCCTGTGAGATGAGCAGACTTGCTTTTGCAGGGTTGGCTTGAGGGTTAAATGGAAGCAGGCTGGGCTTACAGAGTCCCGAGAAGGGAATAAATGGTGTGTCCCTGTGTGTGTCCCTCTGTTGTCCCACCCCCTTTCTGGTCTGTGCATTTCCTTTATCTGCAGTGGGTGGGATTGAAGTTATCTCCTAAGCAGGACAGTCTCCAGGATAGGACTTGTCTGGAGAAACCACAGCTCTTCTCTGGCCAAAATTGCAGGGACTATGCCCCTTTCTGAACAAAATCTCCTCACTTCCTTGTTTGCTCTCCTTTTAAGAACTCCTGTGGTAGCTGAATTCAGCCCTGTGGTCTGACCTCCAGCCTGTAGCTCCCATGGGAAATGTGTGATCTTCCGACCAGATTAAGCTGCTCCCTACGGAGGGCAAGAGTACAAGCCAGACTCCTTATCTGTTTGGTGATTTATAGATTTTTTTAAAAAAGTCATGATTGTCCTTGGTGTATCACACAGGCTTAATCAGAAAGTTTTCAAGGAAGATACCTTTTGGGATTGGAAAAATACTGAGTTGTTTTAATTAGAGCCTCTTTTTACCCCAAACAAATCTTTTTTATAGTTGGGGGGACAAGTTTTTAATGATATGTTTAGACAAATAGAATAGGAGGAAACGAAGACATGCTAAATCAGATCCCAGTTGTACTGCTTCCAAATTAAGAGACCATTAGTTTGAGTGATTTTAACTATGAATAACAGTAAGCACCACTCAAAATGGGGTTCAAACTGTAGGGAAAAACAGTTATCTTCTAAGGTCATCAGCAGGGTGGTAAATCTGGTGACTCAGAAAAATCATCAGTGATCCATTTGGGGATCTGTCACTCCACTTAAGAATCTTGAGGCGCCTTGATGGCTCAGTGGTTAAGCATCTGCCTTTGGCTCAGGTCATGATCCCAGGGTCCTGGGATCAAGCCCCTCAATGGGTTCCCTGCTCAGTGGGAAGCCTGCTTCTCCCTCTGCCACTCCCGCTTGCGTTCTTCTCTCTCTGTCAAATAAATAAATAAAATCTTAAAAAAAAAAAAAAAGAGTTAACCAGAATCCTAGAAGCCTTTTGTTTATAGTGACAACCCATCACCTATCACCTGCTCCTGAGTTTTGCTTTTGTCATTCCCATTTTTTTATCTTAAAAAAACCCCAAAACCTTTATTTTTATTTTTTAATTTTTTAAAGATTTTATTTACTTATTTGACACAGAGAGAGAGAGAGATCACAAGTAGGCAGAGAGGCAGGCAGAGAGAGAGGAGGAAGAAGGCTCCCTGCCGAGCAGAGAGCCCGATGTGGGGCTCGATCCCAGGACCCTGAGATCATGACCCGAGCCGAAGGCAGAAGGCTTTAACCCACTGAGCCACCCAGGCGCCCCTAAAACCTTTATTTTTAGAGCAGTTCTAGGTTTACAGAGGAATGAAGAGGAAAGTGTAGGCATAGCTGCCCCCACTAGCAATATCCTCACGAGGGCAGTGCGTTTGTCATAACTGATGAACCTAGGTCAACCCATCATTATCACCTGGAGTCCATCATACATTAGGGTTTACTCTTGGTGTTTGCTGTACAGTGGGTGGGTTTTGACAGATGTGGAACGACATGTATCCACCACTACAATGTCACAGAGAGTTTCATAGCCCTGAAATTCCTCAGTGCTCTCTCTGTTCAGCCCTCCTTCCCCTCTCACCCCTGGCAACTGTTGATGTGTTTACCATCTTCATAGTTTTGCCTTTTCCAGCATGTCATATAATTGGAATCACACAGTATGTAGCTTTTCCAGGTTGACCTCTTTTACTTAGTACTATTATGCATTCAAGGTTCCTCCACGTCTTTTCATGGCTTCATAGCTCATTTACTCTTAGTGCTGAATGATCCATTGTCTAGAATTCACCACAGTTTGCCCACTGAAAGACATCTTAGTTGCTTCTAGGTTTTACAGTCATGAATACATCTGTGTGCAGGTTTTTATGTGGATATGAGTTTAAACTCCTCTGAATAGATACTAAGGAGTGCAATTGCTGTATTGTATGGTAAGATTATGTTTATTTTTGTTAAAAAAACTGACCTATTATTTTCCAAAGTGGCTGTATCATTTTGCATTCCCACTGGTAATTAGCGATTTCCTGTGGCTCCACATTCTGGTCCACATTTGGTGTTGTCACTCTTTTGGATTTTGGCTCCTGTAATAGGTAGAGAGTAGTATCTCGTTGTTGTAATTTGCAATTCTCTAGTGACATTTGATGTGGAGCATTTTTTCATACACTTATTTGCCATTGACATATCTTTTCATATTGTTTGTTCAGGTCTTTTGCCCATTTTTAAGTTAGGTTTTTCATTTTATTAAGTTTCAATGGTTCTTTGTATATTTTAGATAACAGTCCTTTATCAGATGTATCTTTTGCAAATATTTTCTCCTAGTCTGTGGCTTGTCTTCTCATTCTATTGACAGTGTCTTTCACAGAACAAAAATTAAGAAATTGATAAGCAAGTGCAGCTTATCAGTTCCTTCCATCATGGATTACGCCCTTGGTGTTGCATCTAAACAGGCATTGCCACATCCAGGGTCAGCTAGATTTTCTCCTATGTTGTCTTCCAGGAGTTTTATAGTGTTGTACTTTATAGTTAGATCGATACTCCATTTTCAGTTAACTTTTGGAAGGGTAAAAATCTGTGTCTAGATTTTTTTTTTTTTTTTGCATGTGGATATCCAGTTGTTCAGCACCATTTATTGAGACTATCTTTGCTCACATTGTATTGTATTTGCTCCTTTGTCAGAGATTGACGCTATTTCCGGGGTCGATTTCTGGGCACTCTGTTCTGTTCTATTGATCTTTTTGTTTATTTCCCACAGTGTCACACTGTCTTGTTACTCTAGCTTTATACTAAGTCTTTAAGTCAGATAGTGTCAGTCTTCTGACTTCGCTTTTCTCCTTTTATTTTGTGTTCACTATTCTGGGTCTTTTACCTCTCCATGTAAACTTTGGAATCAGTTTATTCATATCCACAAAATAACTTGCTAGGATTTTTGATTTGGATTACACTGAAGATTTGGATTAATTGGGGTAGAACTGGTATCTTAACAACATTGAATCTGATCATGGGATACCTCTCCATTTAATTAGCTCTTCTTTGTTTCAACAGAGTTTTATAGTTTACCTTATGTTTAGCTTGTACATATTTGTTAGATTATACCTAAATATTTATTTTTTGGTGCTAATGCATATAGTATTGTTTTTAATTTCAAAAGTTTTTTTTAAAGACTTTTTATTTATTCATTTGAGAGACAGAGCTCGAGCAAGAGCATGAGCGGTGGAGGGGGGGATTGGGTAGGGCCAGAGGGAGAGGGAGAAGCAGACTCCCTGCTGAGCAGAGAACCCACTGTGGGGCTTGATCCCAGGACCCTGGGATCATGACCTGAGCTGAAGGCAGATGCTTAACCAAAGAAGCCACTGAGGCACCCCTGTTTTTAATTTCAAATTCCACATGTTCACTGATGGTATATAGGAAGGTGACTGACTTTGGTCTGTTAACCTTGTATCCTGCAACCCAGCTGCTACTGCTTATTAGTTCCAGGAAGTTTTGTTGTTGTCTTTGTTCACTCTGGAATTTGCAACATCGACAATTATGTCATCTGCAAATAAAAATTTCCTCCTTCCCAAAGTGTATACCTTTTGTGTCATTTTCTTCTCTTATTGTATTAGCTAGAATTTCCAGTATGATATTGAAAAGCAGTGATCAGAGAGGACATGCTTGCCTTTTTCCTGATCTTAGTGGGAAAGCTTCTGGTTTCTCACCATTAAGTATGATGGTAGCTGTAGGTTTTTTGCAGATGCTTTTTATGAAGTTGAGGAAAGTCCCCTCTATTCTTAGTTTGCTGAGAGTTTTTATCATGAATGGGTGTTGGATTTTGTCAGATGTATTTTTCATTTTTTGTTTTGTTTTAGTTTTGTTTGCATATGTTGATATGATTATGTGTTTTTTTTTTTTCTTTTTTGGTCTGTGGATGTGATGGATTATATTAATTGGTTTTCAGATGTTGAACTAGCCTTGTATAGTTGGGATAAATCTTACTTGTCATGGTATATAATTGTTTTTATATATTCCTGGATTTCATTTGTTAATTCTTTTTATTATAATATTATTGACTATATTCCCTATGCTATATTTTACCTGTGACATATTTAGTAATTTTGTACCTCTTGATCCCCTAATTTGCTAATATATCATTGAGGATTTGTGCATCTGTGTTCATTACAGATATTGGTCTATAGTTTTCTTGTAATGTTTTTGTCTGATTTTGGTGTTAGGATAATGCTGACCTCATAGAATGAGTTAGGAAGTATTTCCTCTATTTCTATATTCTGGAAGAGATTATAGAGTATTGGTATAATTTCTTCCTTAAATGTTTTTCTGTTTTGGAAGGTTATTAATCATTGCATCAATTTCTTTATAGGTATAAGCTTATTCATATTATTCTGTTCCTGTGTGAATTGGCAGATTTTATCTTTCAAGGAATTGGTTCTTTTTATCTAAGTTATCGAATTCATGGGCGCAGAGTTGTTCATATTATTCCTTTATTATCCTTTTGATCTTCATGGGTTCTGTAGTGATGTCCTTATTTTCATTCTTATATTAATAATATGAGAATTTCCTTTCTTTCTTAACCTAGCTAAGACTTACTGATTTTTTAAAATTTTAATTTTTTCAGTGTTCCAAGATTCATTGTTTATGCACCACACCCAGTGCTCGATGCAATACGTGCCCTCCTTAATACCCACCACCAGGCTCACCCAATCCCCCACCCCTACCCCTCCAAAACCCTCAGTTTGTTTCTCAGTGTTCACAGTCTCTCATGGTTTGTCTCCCCATCTGATTTCCCCCAACTCACTTCTCCTCTCCTTCTCCTAGTGTCCTCTGTGTTATCCCTTATGCTTCACAAGTAAATGAAATAAGTCAAGCAGAGAGAGTCAATTATCATATGGTTTCACTTAAACTTGTGGAGACTTACTGATTTTTTTTTTTAATTTTTAAAGATTTTATTTATTTATTTGACAGAGTCCACAAGTAGGCAGAGAAGCAGGCAGAGAAAGAGGAGGAAATAGGCTCCCTGCCGAGCAGACAGCCCGATGTGGGGCTCGATCCCAGGATCCTGGGACCATGACCTGAGCCGAAGGCAGAGGCTTTAACCCACTGAGCCACCCAGGCGCCCCGAGACTTACTGATTTTATTGATCTTTTCAAAGAGGCAGCTTTTGGTTTTGTTGACATTTTTGTATTAATTTCCTATTTTTAATTTCACTGATGTTTGCTCTAATTTTTTATTATTTCTTCTGCTTACTTTGTATTTAATTTGCTCTTCTTTTTCTAGTTTCCTAAGGCGGACACTTATTATTAATTGTAGATCTTTCTTCTCTTCTAATATATACCTATATATTATGTTATAAATTTACCTCTAAGCACTGTATTTGCTGCATCCCATGAATTTTGATAAGTTATATTTTCTTTTTTGTTTAGTTCAAAGTATGTTTTAATTTTCTTGATTTCTTCCATGTGTTGTTAGAGGCGTATTTGATATTCAATATTTTGAGATTTTCCCCAGCTATCTAGTATTGTTTTCTATTTTAGTTTCACTGTGGTCTAAAAGCAGACATTGTATGATTTCTGTTACTTTAAATTTGTTTATGTATGTTTTATGGCCCAGAATATGATCTGTCTTGATGAGTGTTCCATGTGAGCTTGGAAAGAATTTGTATTTTGTTGTCATTGGATGAAGTAATCTATAGATATCTGTTCTGTCCGGTTGACTGATGGTAATGTTAAGTTCACCTGTGTCCTTACTGATTTTCTGCCTGCTGGATCTGTCCATTTCTGAGAGAGGGGTGTCAGAATCTCCAACTGTAAACATGGATTCATCTGTTTTTCTTTGGAGTTCTATCAGTTTTTGCGTCATGTATTTTGACCCTCTTTTATTAGGTGTATATACACATTAAGGGTTATTATATCTTCTTAAAGAAGTGACTCTTAGATCATTATCATTATATAATGCCCCTCTTTATCCCTGATAATTTTTTTCGCTTGCAGGTCTGATGTGTTTGAAAATTAACATAGCTCCTCCAGCTTTCTTTTGATTAATGTTAGTATGGTATATATTTCTCTGTTCCTTTACTTTTTTTTTTTTTAAAAGATTTCATTTATTCATTTGACAGACAGAGATCACAAGTAGGCAGAGAGAGAGAGAGAGGAGGAAGCAGGCTCCCCGCTAAGCAGAGAGCCCGACGCGGGGCTCGATCCCAGGACCCTGGGACCATGACCTGAGCCTAAGGCAGAGGCTTTAACCCACTGAGCCACCCAGGGGCCCTTCTGTTCCTTTACTTGTAATCTTAATGTGTCTTTATATTTAGAGTGTGTTTCTTTAGACAGTAAATATGTAGTTGGGTCTTGTTTTTTGATTCATTCTGAAAATCCTTGTATTTTAATTGGTGTAATTAGACCACTGACGTTTAAAGTGATTACTGATATAATTAGAGTGATATCTTCTATGTTTTGAATATTGTATATTCATTCCTCTTGTTTTCTGTTTGTTTTTTTTTGTTGTTGTTCCTGTTTTTGTATTTCATTCTTTGTCTGCCTTTTGTGTGTTTTTTTTAAAAGATTTTATTTATTTATTTGACAGACAGAGATCACAAATAGGCAGAGAGGCAGGCAGAGAGAGAGGAGGAAGCAGGCTCCCCACTGAGCAGGAAGCTCAATGTGGGGCTCAGTGCCAGGACCCTGGGATCATGACCTGAGCCGAAGACAGAGGCTTTAACCCACTGAGCCACCCAGGTGCCCCTGCCTTTTGTGGTTTTAATTGAAAATTTTTATTATTCCATTTTCTCTTTTTTCTTAGCATATCAAATATACTTCTTTTTAAACATTTTTAGTAGTTGCCCTAGAATCTGGAGTATGCATATACAACTAATCTAAGACCAATTTCCGATAATACCATATTCACTTCATGCTAGTGCAAATACCTCACAACAAAATATTCCGAATTCCTCCTTTGCATCACTTGTGTAATTGGTGTCATTCATTTCCTGTGTATAAGCTGTAGTCATAAATACATTGTTGGTTTTATTGTTTTGGACAGACTTTTATCTCTTAGATCAATTAATAAGTTTTTATTTTACCTTCACTTATTCTATCTCTGATGCTTTTCCTTTCCTTTTTTAAAAATTTTTATTTATTTTTTTAATTTCTTTTCAGTGTTCTAGAATTCATTGTTGCTTTTCCTTTTCTTAAGTGTAGGTCTGCGTTTCTGACTTATATTATTTTTCTTGTCTCTGAAGAACTTTTTAAACATTTTTGCAAGGCAAATCTAGCGGAAGCAAATCCCATTTTGTTTATCTGAGGAAGTCTTTATTTTTCATTCATTTTTGAAGGATCATTTTGCATGATGCAGAATTCTAGGTTGATATTTTTTTCCCTCTCAACACTTTGAATATTATACTCTCCATACTTGCTTGGTTTCTGAGGAGAAGCTGAGCGTCACTCTTACCTCGTTCCTCTATAGGTTAGGTTTCTCAACACTCTCTGGCTTCTTTCAGTATTTTTTTCTTTAGTTTTGATTTTTTGCAGTTTGACTATGTTATGCCTACATGTAGTTTTGGGGGCATTTATTCTGTTTGGTTATTCTGGATCTTTGGTTTGGTGTTTGACTTTAATTTAGGAGGATATTTCTTAATCACCATTGCTTCAAATATTGCTTCTGTTCCTTTCTTTCTTTTTCTGGTTTCCCATTGCATGTATGTTACACCTTTTATAGTTGTCTCATAGTTGTTGGGTGCTGCTCTGTTCCATGTTTTCTTTCTTTCAGTCTTTCTTGTTGCTTTTTTGGTTTAGAAGTTTCTATTGACATATCCTCAAGCTCAGAGATTCTTTCCTCAGCTGCATCCAGTCTGCTAATATGCCCATCATAGGCATTCTTCATTTCTGTTAGTGTTTTTGATAGCTGGCTTTTCTTTTTGATTCTTTCTTAGCATTTCCATCTCTCTGCTTACATTACCCATCTGTTCTTGCATACTGTCTACTTTTTCCACTGGAGTTCTTAACATATTAGTCATAGTTGTGTTAAATTCCCAATCTGATTATTTCAACATCCTTGCCATATCTGGGTCTGGTTCTGATGCTTTCTCTGTCTCTTTAAGCTGTGGGGGGTATTGATTGATTGATTACCTTTTCGTATGCCTTGTAATTTTTTTTGAAAGGTGGACATGATGTACTGAGTAAAAAGAACTTCAGTAAATAGGCCTTTAGTAATTAATGTAGTAGTAAGGCATTGGGGAAGGGAGAGTGTTCTGTAGTCTTATGATTAGGTCTCACTCTTTTAAAGATCTTTATTTATTTATTTATTTGACAGAGAGATCACAAGTGGGTAGAGAGGCAGGCAGAGAGAGAGGGAAAGCAGGCTCCCCGCTGAGCAAAGAGCCCAATGTGGGGCTCGATCCCAAGACCTTGAGATCATGACCTGAACCAAAGGCAGAGGCTTAACCCACTGAGCCACCCAGGTGTCCCTAGGTCTCACTCTTTAATGAGCCTGGTCCCTCTGCTGTGAAATTCACCAACAATTCTTCTTTTTTCCTCCACCACCCTCTTTAGGAAGTGTAGGATGATTAGAGGAGACTGGATATGGGTATTTCTCTTCCCTTTGTGTAGAAGGCCTGAGCAGACTAGAATTAGGTATTTTCCTTCTTCTGGGTTGGTTAGGCTCTAATGGTTAGGTTAAGGTCCAGTAAAACTTGTCTGGAGGGAAGGCCTTGTTAAGAGCAGAATGCTCTGGTGTATTTCCTAATGATTACTTTTTCCCCTCTCCCTGCCAGAAGCATGAGGGGATTTTTCTTCAGTCTCCATCCTGAGAATGTGATAGAGCTCCTAGAAGTAAAGCTCACAGAAGTGCGGGGGCCCCTTATAACTATTCCCTTGCTGTTTTTAACTCTCAGACTTTCCCACACTGAGCCTCCAGTACTGTCCTTTATACTCCAGATTTTCATGCCCAGTACCTGTTCCCACAAAGATTTCTGCTCCAGTAAGTTGTGGTTCTCTGAATACACCTGTCTATCTCTAAGTTGTAGACAGCAGTTTGCCCTGTGATCTCACTTCTCTCATGGAGCTAAGAAAAGTTGTTAATTTTCAGTTTGCTTAGCTTTTTGCTTGCTATTAGGGTGCAGTGATGACTTGTAACCTCTTTACATGCTGGACTGGAAACCAGAAATCCATTTCCTTCTTTTTCACTATAGTTTTACCATAATTAAATTCCCCAAACTCCATATGTTAAGAAATCTTCATATGTATGAATCTTTATTCATACTTGGTGTGTTATTCTGTGACTTGATTTCCTTGCTTAAATGTATGTTTTTGAGAATATATGGTACATGTTACCATAACTGGCTTTTTCACTTTTGAATAGCATGCCAATGTATGCATATACTACTTACAGAAGAAGAGTTTTTTAGTTTTTCCCAGGATTTTGCTATGATGCATAATGCTGTTTCTGCAGAACTCTTGAAGAACATGTGCAAAGAAAGTAGGTTTCAAGTTCTTTGGCTCATGGCCCATAGTAAGAAATGCATTTGTGTCCAAGTGTGTGTGTATGTGTGTGTGTGTGTGCATGCACGAATTTTCACAAGGCAATACTTAACCTCATACCACTTAAAATGTACTGTGATAATTTTTCTGTTCTATACTATTTTATTTAACAAGGATGGTTAGAAACTATTAAATCGAGTGAGTCACTATCCTAAGTTTATAAAACACTGCTCTAGTATATGTATCTGTAAATAGAATTGCTGGATTGTGGTCAGTATATGTTTTGATTCAGAAGATTTTGCCAAATTATTTTTTTAAATTGATCAAACCAATTTATACTCCTTTCAGCAGTTCATGGGAATTCCTGTAACTCAAGATTCTTATCAACACTTAGTATTCATTCATTTTTATTGAAGTGCAGTTGACATGCAATATTAGTTTCAAGTATATAACAGTGATTCAACATTTATGTACATTAGGAAGTGATCACCATGATAAATCTAGCTACTGTCTTTCACCATACAAAGTTGTTACATATTTTTGACTATATTCCCTATACTGGACATTCTGTTCCCTTGTCTTATTTATTTTATAACTGGAGGTTTGTACTTTTTAATCCCTTTCCCCTGTTCTGCATATTGACCCTCCCACCCCCTACCCCCATCTCTCCGGCAACTACCAGACTGTTCTCTGTATCTATGAGTCTGTTTCTATTTCATTTGTTTGTTTTTAGATTCCACATATAAGTCAAGGCATATGGTATTTGTTTTTCTCTGTCTCATGTATTTCACTTCCATGGTACACTCTATGTCCATCCATGTCACAAAGGGCAAGATGCTTCCTTTGCATGGCTGAGTAATATTCTAGTGTCTTTGTGTGTGTGTGTGTGTGTGTGTGTGTGTGTGTGACGGGGGGGGAGAGAGTCTGTGTGTGGTCTGTGTACCGTATCTTTATCCATTCATCTATCGATAGACACTTAGATTGCTTCCATATTTGGGGTACTGTAAATAATGCTGCAGTAAACCTAGGAGTGCATATATCTTTTTGAATTAGTACTTTCATTTTCTTTGGATAAATAGTAATGGAACTGCTGGATTGTATGGTATTGATACTTAATTTTGAAAATGTGTTAATTATATCTCATAGTTTTAATTTGCATTTCCTTGATTGCTAATAAATTTGAGTGTCTTGATCTATTAGAAGAAGTTGTACCCCATATTTTTTTAGAAGAAAAAACCCTATGTGTATACAAAAAATAAAGTTAGATACAATGAAAGATAAAATATGACTATAATAATGAAGGTTCAAAAAAGGTTTCTTTTTATGAAAGGTATTGTTAAGATAAAATAGTTAAAAAACATTAAAAAAGGAAAGGGTAAAAGTTAAAAAAAATTTAGCAGAAGAAAAAAATAAAATTAAAAAAATTAATTAACTTTGCAAAACTAAAGAATCATGGGGAGAAAGCCATGAATTCCACGCATTGCTTTCTCCTCCTCTGGAGTTCCGCTGTTCTCCTTGGTAAGTGAAATTGGTCTTGGCTGGATTTCTTGTTGATCTTCTGGGGAGGGGCCTGTTGTAGTGATTCTCAAGTGTCTTTGCCCGAGGCAGAGCTACACCGCCCTTACCAGGGGCCGGGCTAAGTAATCCGCTCGGGTTCGCTTTCGGGAGCTTTTGTTCCCTGAGCGCTTTCTGTAGAGTCCGGAGGACAGGAATGAAGATGGCGGCCTCCCAGTCTCCGGCCCGGAGGAGCCGAGAGCTCAGGGCCCCACTCCTCAGTGCGCCCTCAGAGAAAACCGCTCAATCACTCCTGTCTCCCTGGCCTCCGGCCACGCTCCGAGCTCACCTGGCCTGTGGCCAAGCATCTCTGTCTCTGGCACACAGCCCCGCCTGGAGTCTCCGAACCCCACAGATCCCTGAGCTCTTCTAGGGGAGTCTCCCCGGGTCTTGTGGGGACCCCACTCACAGAGCAGTGGTCTGTGCCACGGATCACAATAAGGTAACCCCGAGCTGAGAGCTCACTCCTCGGCTCTGTCTCTGTAGCCGGCTTCCCCACTCTAATACCTGCGAGCTCTGTGACACTCAGACAGCCCGATCTTTCTGTGACCCCACAGGACCTGAGGCCATGCTGTCCCTGCGTGAGCTTCACCCCAGCTTAGCCTCTGGAGCGATGTCCCTCGGTGGAGCAGACTTTTAAAAGTTCTGATTTTGTGCTCCATTGCTCTGCCACTTGCCAGGAGCTGGCCCCTCCCCCCACGGTCTATCTTCCCGTCGCTTTGGATTCACTTCTCCACCGGCCCTACCTTTCAGAAAGTTGGTCGATTTTCTGTTTCTAGAATTGCTGCTCTTCTTCTCTTCGATCTCCTGTTGGATTTGTAGGTGTTTGGAATGGTTTGATAAGCTATCTAGCTGATCTCCTGCTACCTGATGTCGGCTCAGCCTGCTACTTCTCTGCCATCTTGACTCCTCCTCGAGTGTTTTTTAATAGTTTATAGAACATTAGTATAATCATTCTCAATGAAATACCTATGATAACTTTTGCCCATTTTCTAGTAGGATTTTTGTCTTTTTCTCATGAATTCAGAGGACTTGTTTATTACCATTTTTTCCCAGTTATACATGTTTTGGGAAATAGTAATATCTTTTGGTTTGTGGTTTGACTTCTAAATTTTTTAATCTTTTGATGAATAGAATTTACTTTAATGTAGTTGAATTTATAAACCTTATAATTATCACACTTTGAGTATTTAAACATTTTTCTTTCCTATCCTAAAGTCATGAAGACATTTGCCTATAAAACCTTTCATTATTATAGAAATAGTACCTGTGTGTTGTGGAAACACCCCCAAGATTCTTCCTCCTCTGATGTCTAACGTCTGATGTCTGATGTCTAATGGGGTCTTATGCCCACATTGTCATCAGCCTCATGCAAAGGGAATGAGTGTCCCATGATTAGCTTATAATTTGGAATTTCTTCCAGGTCACTGTGAGAGGGGAGGTAGGGATAAGTTTGAACACTTGAACAAAATTGTGTTTCCAATGGCAAGGATTGTGGGGAAGATGTGTTTGGTGGGTAACCAGTCATGTTTGCTTCTGAATAGAAAGCGAAGAATGGTGTCTCGGAAATTTGTTCCCATACAGAGAGTTCTGAAAATTAGTGTGAGACAGCCAGGAAAACAGAAGATCTCAAATTTTTTTGGTAATTAATAATTCCACCCTTAAAAATTAATTTAGTTCTTATGATTTGCAGAGCAGCTATATATCCCATTTTACAATTCTGTTTGACACCACTAGTCTCATTGTAATTACCAGTAGCAACCCCTTTCCTTCTCTGAAATGTCATTATATAGTTACCTTAGTGATAACCTTTTCTTGGAAAAACTATATTCTGACTCCATTTTAATTCTAATTCTGGGTTAAAACAGGAAAGTTTTCATATCCACACTTTGAAAACATGAAAGTGCCTTTTCTCTGAATTCCCTTAGTACTTGAGCATTTATTGTTTGAGCCGTGTAATGTCCTATTCATTGCTCCCTTCATTAAGCATTTATCAGGTGCCATGCCCTGGACTTGGCTGGAGGGATGCAAAGATGAATGAGATACAGATTTTGTACTCCAAAAGCTTATTCTAGAGAAGTCATACATGAAGAACACTGTTTTCTTACTGCATCTAAAGTTTTATAATTCTGAGATAGATGTCTATGTAGATTCATTGGGCACAGAGTACAAAAGAGTATGGGGTTACTCCTCACCCTCCTGCTATGTCTGGAAAGAGGGGTGGGTCACAAAGGTTTTGTAGTGGGGCTGATGCCTCAGATGATTCTTAAAATTGGATGATTCTTAAAATTGAATGGACATGGCTGAAAGGGGAGTGTTGGGGCTGCAGTATTCACAAGGGTCCTGCTTGGTATGGGTTACTCTGGTGCACTTGGGACTATAAGCTGGAAGTGGAGCTGGATGCAGAATCTAATATCTACTGAGAGATTCTTCCAGAAAGACAGGGAGGGGGTTTTATTTTGGATAGCTTCTGGTCATGCTACGGATGATTTACTCTACCTTTTACACGATGGGGTCCCATGGAAGTATTTAAATTTACTTTGGGTATTTTAAATACCCCAGAGGTGAAAACCATAAAGTGTTCAAGCAGAGAAGAAAGGATGAGATTTGAGGTTTAGAATATCATTCTGCCTGCAGGGCAGAGTATGAAACAGAGTGGAGTAAGACTGTAAAGAGAAAAATCTGTTAGAATATGGTCTAGCTCTTCATTCAACAAATGTTAAAGAGCCGGATACAGTTTTACATGGATGGACTGTTGGTGAGCCAAGAGCAGGATGGGGAGGGATGTGGAGAATGAAGCAGGGAGTGTGGAGAAGAAGGAAATGATGAGCAAGTTGGCAGTACAGTCCATGAAGTCTCCCTGCCAGTGTAATTAGACAGTGACTGAGAAGGAAGAGTCTAGGAAATTTGCAGGTTTAGAGATGAGGTGATGATTGACCCTTCCAGGAGCAGGGAGTATAGGAGGACCAGGAGCAGGTTTTAGGAAAGAATAGAGAGTCCACCTTTTGACACGTTAAGTTTAAAATGGGACATCGAAGTAGACTCATCTCTGCTACAGTGAGGCAGATGGCACTGGAGCTCAGGAGAGGAACTGGGGATGGGACACACTCTTGAAAGTCATTGCATATATGTGATCGTCGAGTCCATGGGAGCAAAGAGATTTCCTAGCAAATGTGTAGAGGGAGAATAAAGGGAGGTCTTGGACAGAGCTTGAGGGAATGCCAGCATTTAAGAGGCAGGCAGAAAAGGCGAAGTCAGCAACAAATGGGAAGGAGTAGTAACCAATGTAGGAGAAAACAAATGGCTTTGTGAAGGTTTCAAGAAGAAAAGAATGCTCAATGTATCAGAAATTAAAGAGAGGCCAAGGAAGAAGGGACTGAAGTGAAGAGTGTTTCATTTTGAAAGTTGCTCTGGACTTTGGCATGGTTAGTTTTTTCCATTGTTGACTCAGTCATTTTTTTAGGGAGTATGAACAAAGGTTGTAGCATAATCAGAAGTGAGAAGATAGAGACAGTAGCTAATATGCTGCTTTAATGGTGTTCAGTGACAATGGCTGGTGTGTTGTGCCCTGTCAAGGAAGCTCAGATGGCCTTGCAGAGGACTGCCAGGTTTGCAGGAATAGGGATGTCCACAGAACATCCGGTCCAGATGTTCATCTGGGTCCGCAGATGAACCGATATCGGATTCATCTGATGGGGTTGATCAAACAGTGAGGATACTCACGAACTCTGTGGATGGTGTTAGAGCCTCTCCTGCCATCTGTCCTTGGAGATGGGGTGTTGCCTGGCTTGGCTGTCGGAGCTCAGGTGCTCCTCTCAGTAATTAAGAGGACATGAAGGACTCCATGGCAACAAGGTGACATTTGTTTTTCTTTCATTCCCTTTGATGCCCTCCTGGAAATGTCAAAATAGAATTTCCTTCCCGTTCATCTTATTCTTGCTCGGGGAGATGTTGATTTCCTTTCCATTCTACTCCAGTCTCTGGCGAGGCCAGGAGCTGCCATCACCAGCTTCTCAGGGGGAGCCAGGCTCCAGGAAGATTTGCTGCATGAGTGCCAGGCAGGTAGGGCTCTAGGGGCTGTGGGTGGCCCCATTGAGGGTCACCCAGCCTGAAATAGGGTTGCCTCTGCCCCCTGAGGGCCTGTTCTCTGTCAGACATTCTTACTGAAAGGGTAGAACTTTGGAGAAAGAACACCAGCATTTGGGATGCCTGGGTGGCTCAGTCAGTTAAGCCTCTGCCTTTGGCTCAGGTCGTGATACTAGGGTCCTGAGATCGAGTCCTGCATCAGGCTCCTTGCTTGGCGGGGAGCCTGCTTCTCCCTTCCCCTCTGCCTGCTGCTCTGTCTGCTTGTGCCCACTCTCTCTCTCTCTCTCAAATAAATAAAATCTTAAAAAAAAAAAAAGAGAACACCAGCATTTAAGAGGCATGGAGAAAAGGAGGAGTCAACAACCAATGAGAAGTAGTAGTAATCTGGGCAGGAGGAAACCAATGGCTTTGTGAAGGTGTCGAGAAGAAAGCTGCTCTCAGTTTATCAGAATTCAGAGTGGCCAAGTAAGAGGAGACTGAAGAGACTCTGTTTCGTTTGGCAAATAAGAAGCCATGGTTGATGCTGGTTGTCTTGGAGGAGTACAACCCAGGGTCACAGGATGAGGCATCGTGAGAAAAATAGAAGCGGTTTTGAGGAAACTTTGAGTGTGTCTGCTGAAACCAATGGAGAGCAATCAGAAGGGCAGGCACTAGTGTGAAAAGTGATAGTAATTGTAGCTTTCCGAAGGCCAACAAGAGGATGGGTTCTATTAATACGCAGGAGTTTACAGGAAGAGGCTGCTGAATAGCTCCTCTTTGTGTCTGTTGAATCCAAACAAGATTTCAGTGAAAGGAAGGAGACCTTATTGGATACAGTCCTCCAGCTGTATGCCACAGACTGAACATCTTCAAGGAGGTACACAGCTGTCCCACATATAGCCGAAAACTTGAACATCTTCTTTCCCAAAGAGTCATCACACCCAGCTCCAAGCGCAGACTCCTGGGGGTGCTCCTGCCTCCTCGGGGTCTGCCATAATGTGAATGTTCTGTAACCATGGGCTCGGCTGTGGTGTTAGCCCCCACCAACACACTTTATATGAAACAGTAGGAGACAGGGATGGGAATAGTAATGAAAATTTATATGTTGAGTGTGTTTAATGCAGAAGCCAGCAAATAAGAAAAATAGGTAAATGTTGTAGGGCCAGTTCTGATTAGAGGACTTATGACTTTTCCCCCTCTGCTTCCCTTTCCATATTCTTCTCACCTTCCTCCAGTTCCTTTGTTGTCTGAGGTCCTTTTCCCAATGGTGTGATCCTAATCTTCATTCCTGAGGGCTCTAGGGCTCTAAACCCTTGATAGTTTATCCCAGAGTAGTATGGGTAGTATATCTCATAAATATTTGGCTAATCTGGTCTTTCTTTAACCGGTAGACACAGCAAAGCTAGGAGGCCTCCAAGGTCCCCTGAGTTCTGCCTGTTCTCCTTCCTGCCTGCATTGCATAGGGGTAGTGACCCTATTGCCCTCTGATAGCGAGTGTTGATCTTTCCAGCAAACACCATTACCCCTCTTTACTTGTTCACCTAGATCCATGAAAAGCTCCAAATGGCTGGGTAATAGTAGTAGACTTTGATTCAGTGGAATCACTGCGTGTCCCCATATGAAAGCATTTCTTTGCTGGTAAAATCTCTATAAGCAGCTAGATCACTGATTTGCAAGGATGGGCAGCAGGTATTTTAGGAGTGGATTAAAGGTATGATAGTAGGAGGTGCCACTCGCACTTCTACTGCTTGGATTCCGACTACATATTTAAGCTACGGTTAAGAGCACTGTATGTAGTTCACTGGTTCAGAGCACTTGAACATCACAGGCAAAGTCAGCATTCCAACATCATAAGACAGTGACTTTCGTCTGGTGCCATTGTGGAACTATTGCTAGACTGGTCTGAAGGCCAGCTGCTTCTCAATAATAGCATAAGACCAGAAAATGCCATGGGTATAGCATGCTGTCTTTCTCCGTGTGCATAAAGTGAAGTCACTATGTAGAAGCCAAGTTATGACAGTGAATAAGACAGTGCTGGCAGAAGCATGGTGGGTATGGAAAGCAAATCTGCACCCAGAATAAGGGAACCCTCACAAATATTCTCAATGATCTCATTCTGAGAAGTTCACTTACATATTTTGTTCCACATCTCATCAACACTCCTCCAAGCATACCAAGGAGAGCCATCAGTGAACAGAGCTTATTTTTTCCCTCTTTAATCAAGTCCTCAAGGGGCCTTAGGTGTGGGATGAGGGAAGGATGGCAATTAGCAGGAGTCAGCAAATTGGGAAAGTGAAGTCCCTTTTTCTGCAGTGTATTTGTGACTTCAGGATCCTGTGTGTGCTTGTGTGTGTGTGTGTGTGAGAGAGAGAGAGAGAGAGAGAGAGAGAGAGTGAGTGTGAGTGTATGTGTGTGAGAGAGAGAGAATCCATCCATTGATGGTGGAGTGCTACCAGGCACACCTGATTTTCTGGCTGGGTGGATCAGATAACTCCAAGTGGACTAAGGACATTTCAGGTAGTGTGGTCCTCTGGTGTCCTATGCTTAGGCATAGGTCACCTGGTAAATGATGAGTTGAAGCAGCACGTCCAACTATGTATACATTGTCTCCAAATTTCAGAGAGGCTTCCCAACAATTGCACCTCTTTCTTAGGACTAAGTGGCATAAGGTGGATCTACTTGTTTTTAATTTGGATCTTGACCCCACAGAAATTTCTCTAATTCAGCCTATATTCTATTCCACTTCTGGATGTTTCTATCTTACTAAAACACCTGGTGTACTTGGCACTTCTAGTTTTATGGGCTTTATAAGCATGATACTGTTGATGTACCAAACCAACTGTAGGTCTTCTGTGGGAATGAGACAAACTTGATTTTTATGGATGAATTAGGGCCTCAGAACTGGAGAGGTAATAGCATCCCAAGGAAATGCTGTAGAGGTGTACTTCTGTCCCAACAAGTTTAAAGTATACTACTTTTGATATTCACTAGTTATTAGGAAATAGAAAAAATTTCCAGGTCAAGAGCAGATAATCAGGTTTCAGGTCCTCTTTGAATATGTCCTAATATATCACATCTGGAAGAGCATATCTAATAGGAGTCCCTAACTGTATTAAAAACACCATGATGCAGACTCCTTCTCCAAGGCCCCTCTATCTCCCCCTACTGAATTGTCAAGGTATATGGGGATTTGACTAGAATCATTTTAGTTATATCTTTTGGGTCTGTTGATGTTAGTCTTCATCTCTGTAATTTTATCAGAGATGCCATGATGCTCTTTGGTTACTATTTTGACTGGGGGAGTAGTGCCTGCAGCTTCTGTTTCCCTACAGTGATAATCTTCAGTTCATGGACCTAGGAGTAAGTTCTTTCCTCAAGAACTCAGAAAATAATCACAGATGGGTTTGGGGTCCCGCTAGGCCTACTATTTAACAGATTGAGGTCAGAAGTCTATTTAGTAATTCCCTCATATGTTCCCCATCTGACTCAGGGATCAGAATAGTGTTTCAGGTTTCTGTATATTACAGTTAACTTAGAGTCAGTGGTCAATGATTCCTCCCAAGTTCTGGATATTTAACTTTCTCTAGGAACACAACCTTCCAAGGAAATGACCTGAGTATCTTCATGAAGCAGTAGGAGGAGGGGGATCATATTGTGTCCTTGTGGTATTGTAGGGTTTCTTCCTCTCACAGTGACTTAGCCTCTCCTTCATTCATTCAAGAGACTCTAGATCTGGGAATTGACTCAGGTCTTGGATTTGGCTGAAGGGCCAGATGCTCACGGTGGCTTAAGTCAGGTCTCTGTTTACAAAGACTTGATTTTTCTCCCAGATACATGTATTTATAATAACAGTAGCTAACATTTATTGGGTACTTACTCTGTGCCAGACATTACCTTAAGAACTTTACACATATCAGCATATAATCCTCACGACAACTCTATGAGCCACTGGTATTTTGATCTCTATATTTACAGGTTAGGAAACAGACACAAAGTTCAGTAACTTGTTCAGGTTAAGTGATACAATTATTCATCTATTTAAGGTCTGGGAGCCTCATAATCAACTGTGTTTCACCAGAGATATCTGTGGATAAGGGCATTGGGACTATGAGCTGGCCACGTGGCTTACTGTGCTAACGTGCCCAGATTGCCTCCGTGTGTGTGTGTGTGTGTGTGTGTGTGTATGTGTGTGTTGGGGGTGGGGGGATGCCCCTACTTAATCTTTATCATTTAAGGAGTCTGGTCTCCACATTGAAATGAAGAATCTCTTTGTCCCCTAACAGTATCCCTAAGTCACAGAGAATGGCCTTGACAACACATTTCAGGGAGTCGTGTACTCCCCTCACTCATGTATTTCTCAGAGTCTTGGTGAAGGGAATGTCATAGGGCTCTCTTGGGAACATAATTAGGGAGTGGATTTAACAGGTCACACACGGTAAATCTACCCTGACATTCCTATTCCTTGAAATGATTCTATTACTTCCTTTTATGATTTCCTGAAGAATTTTTGGCATCTCTGTCCTGGAAGTATGGGCAGTTGCGGTGGCTGGGTCTGCAGACTGTCACACAGCACCATTGCTCACTGCTGCCACTGGCCTGTGGATTCCTCCGCTGCTGGAAGTACATGTAGATAATTCCACCCAGTGTACCATTGTCCTTTTCTCCTTCATCTAGTATATTCAGAATCCATTTCCATACATGTTGGTCAGATTTTTGTTAGTATAAAGTAACAAAGTCTTGCAGTCTTTCGGAGTGAAGAAAGCCTTGGGACATGCTGGGGTCCATCCCAGATACTGAGGAGGACTCTGAGAAATGAGGAAAACTGACTTCTCTTGCCCAGTAATTTCCTTAAGGGATTTGAGTAACGAGTCCTCAGTCAAGCCCAGATCAGCCTTATCTCACAGGGAAGGGGAGACTGCTTCTGCTGGCAGGGAGTGCTCATGAAAGTTTGGGGGTTCAGGATATTCTGAGTAATCATGGGCCTCCACTTTAGTCCTTTGGGGGTCCCACTCTATACATTGGTGCTCTGACTTTTGTGATGTATACTTGGCAAGAGTGAGAAATCGTTTGACATGGTAATTTGATAAACCTAAGGATCCAACTTGGTTGGTTTTGACTTTCTGAGAACTATGATCCCAGGAGATAAGAGGGTTTTTTTTTTTCCCCTGTTGTTGGTTGTTGTTTTGTTTTGTTTTGTTTTAATCAGAGTGATAAAAGATCCTTGGATTTCAATCCATTTCTTGAACTGAGAATTTAGGAATTTGGGCCTGTCATTCTTTTCTTACTCTCCTATTAAAGCTTTCTGTGGGAGTTGGAAGCAAACAGCCCGCAAAGGACACCATGCTCTTAATCATTGTAGTTTCGGTTCCCCAGAGAGGCTAGATTGCAGGTGGATGTTAGGGCTTCTCTTGGAATTAGCATCTGTGGAAGGAAAGGGACGGAAGTGGGACTGGCCAGAGGGAGAACTGAACTGTGATGCAACAAGAGCTTCACTTGATCCTATAGAAGGCGGTGAAGGTGAGAGGATCCTTGACTGTAATCCTAGGGCGAGTGAGGGGACAGGCCTTCATACCCACATGTCAATCAGTCATGGATGCCGCCATCCCACAAAGGGTGTGACAGTGAGGCAGCCTTCTTGAGCCAAAGCAACCCCCAAAGATACTAACAGTTGAGGGTTTCTGCTGCTCACCCCCCACCCCGTCAGCTGGGATAGTAAGGCTTTCATTTCTGGAGGAAGATTTGAGGGGCATATCCTAGTGCCCACCACAATAATGTACACTTGGCCATTCAGGGACTTGGGTGCAGTTTTTTTTTTTCCTTAAAGATTTTTATTTATTTATTTGGCAGAGATCACAAGTAGGCAGAGAGGCAGGCAGAGAGAGAGAGAAGGAAGCAGGCTCCCCACGGAGCACAGAGCCTGATGTGGGGCTCGATTCCAGGACTCTGGGATCATGACCTGAGCCGAAGGCAGAGGCTTTAACCCACTGAGCCACCCAGGCGCCCCTTGGGTGCAGTTTTTGAGGCATCTGTAGGCAAAAAATGATTTAATGAACAGTTCCAGCACTGTGCTCCTGAAGCTTCCAGAGCCTCGCTGTTTATTAAGAGCTGGATTTTCACTGCCTTAAGCCCCAAAGAATGTAAGGAACAAGTCAAGATTCCCTAGATTTCCCTAAGGGTTTGATGCCTATAGCTACTCGAGTGTCTGTTTCTGAACCAGACAATTTCTTCCTTGGAAGTAGCAAAGAAATGAAAAAAACCAACTTAGGATGATTAATGTAGAAAAGCCGAATGCATTAAATGAAAAATGGGTAGTTCTTGAAGGGCTGGAAATTGGGCTCTGGGCTGTGTCGCCAGGACAATAATTGTCACACAGCGGATCCTGGGAGGGTGCTCCTGCCCCTGCCACAGCTGCTGTTGGCACCAGTCTCTATCACCCACACCATCAACACCAACATCGGCCACTGGGTGCCATCATTAATGCCACTACCACCAGAGTGTCCCTGTGTGATTGGCAGAGAGGAGGTAAAGTGCAGCCCCTCCCCCTCTGGGGAAACAAATGTCTGGCATTTTCCATGCTGTAGTAGGAGGAAGGCTGCCCCTACTATAAAGACTCGTAAGATGGGGACTTTCCTGAACACAGGATGCTGGGCAACCAAAAGTTATTAAAAATATTCACTAAATCGTTAAAACAAATAAACAAACTTGACCACTCATTGCATATCTTAGTCACCATCCTATCTCCCCATCACCGCCCCTTGCACAACAGTATCAAGCTACTACTGTCATTTCATTCTAGAAGATAATAATTTAATTTTTCATACCCCCCTTGCTATAAATATACATGCTTCTCATCCTCCCATCCTTGCGATAGAGTCATTTCCAGTTCTGCTTAGATTAGTACATAATGCTTTCATTATGGGACAATCTGAGTTACCTACTTACCATGATTATTTTTCTTTTACTGCGTAATTTTTAGTTTCCCTAAAGTTATTGTCTTTGTTTGCTTTTCTGTCTGCTTTCTTTTTTTTATCCTCACATTTCCCCCCAGCTATATCCATTTCCTTTGAATGTGTTGATATAATCTACCTGTTTTGTTTTTTTTAATCTACCTGTTTTATCTTCAGGTCTTTTCTGAAGCCTTTTGTCCCGCAACACCCCCCCACCCCCCCGCGCCCCCTGGATTTGTTGATCTCCAGGCCTGCTGCCTAACTGCTGTCCAGGGAAATTCCCTTCTCTCTTTGCTTTGTTTCTTTCTTGTTTCCTGGGACATGTGTTCTTTGGGTTACTCCTCCATTTTGGCAAGGCATATTTTTGAGTGGCTTTCTGAAAAAGGAGGCAGGGAGAAGTCAATCTTTGATATCCTACATGTCTGAAATGCCCTCTGGATGCTGTGTATGGTGGTGAGATAGAGAATTCATTTGTCCTCACTCGATTTTTGAGAACTTTGCTCTGTTATCTTCTTGTGGTGCTTGTGGCTTGTGGTGCTGCTATTGAGTCCAAAGTCATTCTTTTTCCTAGTCTTGTGTATGACACCTGACTTTTGATCCTCCTCTTGGGGAGCTTTTAAGTTCTTTGTCCAGAATGTTCTAAGATTTCATAATGATGCATCCTCAAAAAGGGAATGGATTTTTTAAAATTCTGGGTAATATTCTTGAATTATTTTGCAGATGATTTTGCTACCGCCACTTTCCTCTCTTTCTCTCTCTCACACCCTTGTATTCAGTTGGAGCTCCTAGACAGGACTTCTGATTTTCTAGTGCTTTCTCTCCTATTTTTCATTTTTTTGGTTTTTCTGCTTTGATTTCTGGACTATTTTTTCCAACTTTCTCTTCTAACTGTTCTCTTAGTATATTTTTAAAAATTTTGGCTGTAATAGTTTTAATTTTCAAGAGTCCTTTTTTGGTTTTCACATTAGTTTTGTGTAGCATTCTCATGAATCATGGTATCTTCTCTTATTTCACTGATGATGTTACACATACTTAGGGGGAGGGTGTCTTCTCTTTGCACTGCTCCTTTCTCCAGGTTCCTGCTTTCTCCTTTGTTTCTTTGGTGTCTGTCATGGTAATAAATGACTGATGACTCTTGGACATTCATTTTTGAGCATGAGCTTCTTAGAGGTAGGAGCAGAGTTTCTTTCTGCTTGACTATTGTACCCCAGTTAGCCTGCACATATATGAAGCCTGACAGCAGTGTGCAACCGTGTAAGCTTTTATTTTTCTCAGAATAAGAAGGGAAAGACAAGTGGGTCAGTGTTGGCATAGCTGCCGTGGGAAGTTATTACTTACTCAGGCTCCTTCCAGCTTTCTGTAGCTTGTGGTCTCAAGATGGCATCACTTTCAGTCATGTACATATGTATGCATTCTAGGAGGGAAGACAAAAAGGTTAAAGGTAAGCTTCAAATCATTCTTTACTTTTTATTGGAAAAGCAGTAGTTTTCCTGGAAGCCCCATAGAATAGAACATTGCTTACATTCTTACAGAACAAATAAAGGGTTATGGCCACTTCTAGGTGCAAAGGATTCTGGGAAGGTGACCATAAGAGTGTACATCCTGAGAAAAATGAAGATTCTTTAAGGAAGAAAGGGCACAAGGGTGGGTGAATGGCAGTGTCTGCCAGCCCAAACACGGTGTCTGGCACATAAATATCTGCTGAATGGATGAATGAAGAAAGACAAATCTACAGAGCAGGGATGCCCATATCCAAGAAACAGAGACATTTAAAAATTGACGTGTGGGGTTAATGGTGCAACACCACTGTGAAAAATTAAGAATTCTTTGTGTTTTTGTCACTACAAATATAAATGAGTGGGTTCTCTTAGCAAATGCCATAACCAGAGGCAAATGGGGCCAGTTTTGTCCATTACATCAGAAGTCCCTAATCAATGGTGAAGTGATCTGGCATTGCTAGTATACAGAATTATGTCCCAGTAACTAAAATGGGAGAACTGTTGATTTTCTCTAACTCTAAGAGCCTGTCTTTCTAGGACTCTCTTGTTCTCATTTTTCTAAATTCTCATTCCAAGTTTTGTGCTTTCTTGCCCATTCTCCACTCTCTTGACCTAGCTTATCCAGGATGGAGGATATGGCCCATTGCTTTCTTATAAGTTGGGGGTTGTGTGGGTACATGTGTGCATGCATGGGCTGTTTGAATATTTCAGACCTGTACTCTTGTCCCAGTGTATCTATTGTGAACAAACCTTGGAGAAGCTGGGAACATCTTCTCTATGTCTTGAATGTGGTGCCGTATGAGCTGGGTGTCTATCTGAGACTTTCTTTGTGAGACAGGAGAGCTAAGACTATAAAATTACTGGTGCTGGAAAGAGATCCCTTCTTACTTTCTGTGGAATCCCCTTTGCTCTGGGCTGCACCTTACTTTAGGTCCCAGACATTTGAGAAAAGAGAAGCAAGTGCCTCTTGAAACGTGGAGGCCAGATGTTCATTGCCAGCTGTGCTAGACCTCCTACACAGCACCTGAGAGCTTTCTGCAGCAGCAAACAATTTTGTGCACATATTTGCCAGATGTTGATGCCTCCAAAGCCAGAGCAAGATGCAAAGATGAGAGCACCTTTGCAAAAAGTCAGTATATATCCCGGAGGACAGGCAGACAGGACCCCTCAAATCAACAGACCCCTTAAATAGAGTGAGACCACTGTCACTTTATAACTTCGTAGTTCTACTTGTCTCTAATAATCCCCCTTCCTCTGGCATTTCATTGGGATTCTTGGTCGTTCTTCCTAACCAAGTGTTGTATGTGGTTAAGGCCTGACTTGAGCTAATATGTCTAAGGGAAATATTATTACTTAAGGTGCATCAACATTTTGTATCCACTGTACTTATTTGATTTGTGTGAAGTGGCCCTTATTTTTGGATATTTCTGGATCGTTATAACTTCACTAAGAAAATGTACTTGACCTTCAGAAGCATGTATGACTAATTATTTCCTTCCAGCATTTCTTAGTAGGATCTCAGGCTCACTCAGTGTCATAACAAATAACTTAAAAAAAAATCAAGATGCAGGATCCCATTATGCTAACAAACCTCTTTTCTGTACATTCTGTACCTGTACAAGCCAGGCCGCAAATACCATTTGTTCTTGTGCTCATTATTGTCAGTTCCCTCTACAGCCACATTAGGCTCTGTTGCAAATATTCTGAACCATGGAATCTTAACAGATGTAAACTAGAAATTCTGTTGAATACACAGTTCAAGACTTTCTTACAGCATCCATGGATAATATTGTAGCTCCAGGGCTGTTTGCCAAGAACATGGTCCAGAAACATGGATTGGGACAGATACACCCAATGCCCCAAATTGTCCTCCAAGACAGGAGAATAGGACTTACTGAAAGTCCAATTAGATTTGAGATCAGGTAACCAGGGTCAGGAAAACTTAGGAGGCTGTTCTGAATTGTTGAAATAGAAATTTGCAGGTGCAAATTAGATTTTCAAAGCAATACTGACTAAGCCAGATGATAAATTTAAAGCTAAGGTTACAAGACAGATGAGAAGTTATAAAATGGGGACTACAAAGAACTTATAAGTATGCAGGATTCCCCAGATTTCTGCCTGTCGGGTTGGAGGGGGTCCATGGCTGATCAAGGAAGAAGACGTGAGGAGGAGACAGTCACACATGCAGCTTCACTGGGGTGACACTTTCACAGGTGTGCACTGGGGGAGGTCCCACGCAGTGAGGTCTTCTGAGTCTACACCATCAGAGGGGGTGCATCATCGGAGGGGGAGCAGGTAAAGGGGACTCTTTGGGAAGGGTGGAATCAGGGAGGAAGGGTGTCTGGGTGGCATGTTGGGGAGCTTGGTGAGGAGTCTCTAAGTTAGAGAGCTCTGAAGGGCACCAGTGGCTTGGGGTCTCTGTAGCCCCGAGGTTGGTCTTGTCTATGGCTAGCAGGTTTTGGGCACAGTTTCACAGGATATGCAAAGGAGGCCGGCCTAGATGGCAAAAAGTCTGTTGATTTGGATTATGTTTAAAGCAACTGGATGTCTCAAAAGTTGAGTTTGGCACCAGCAGGCTTTTGAACTAATGGGTCTCAGCCTGGTGTGAAGAAATAGACAACCTAGAAGCCAATGCTTGGGGGCCATCTTTGGCTCATTTGTAGAGCATGGCCTCCTCTCAAGGCGTGGTGCCGATTAGTGCACTGGTCCTCTGGCTAGATGTAGCTTTTTAGGAGACAGACAGGGAGCAGCTCACATCTACGTTGGGTCAGAATGTCTGGCCAGGAGGTGGAGCCTTGCAGCAAAGAGGGAAGTCCAGGCAGACACGGACAGTGAAAGAATTGTGCCCTCCACATTCATGAATGAACTGATTGATTGATAACTTCCTTGTTTTAGGTGACAAGGGTGTAAAGTGCAGCCTCTGTCCTTGCAGAATGCATAGCTGAAAAAGTTGTTCAGGCAAAAAAGGAAAAAAACCTAAAACCAAACAGCAAAAAATGCACCCCCCCCCCAAAAAAAGAAGAGGCCATGGAAGTCTGAAGTGGGGTCATTAGGGTTTCAGGGTCTGTGGTAATGGTCAGGAAAGCAAATTTGGAACATGCGTGAGGTAGAACTGCCTGACACTGCTAGACAGCTGGCTGGGCATGAGGGCTGGAGGGAGAAGCCAGGGCTGCGGGCTGGGATTCTGCTGTGGGCAGCTGGCGGCCAGATACCATCAGCCTTTAGATCCATCCTTACTGGGCTCTCAACCCAGGCACTCTTGGGACGTGAGATATTGTCCCTTCGCTCCTGTGACCAGTTGGTGATTGAAAGCAACAATGGACATTTTGCTCCCTGTTCCAAGATTTCTGTTGAGATTCGGTGTGAGCTTTCAGTTACTCCTGTGCTGCTGGATTCCAGCATGCTGATTCTTCTTCTTCTTTTTCTTTAAAAAAAAAAAAAAAAGATTTATTTATTTGAGAGAGAGAGGGAGAGAGAGCAGGGCCCGGGAGGGAGTGAAGGGCAGAGGGAGAGGGCGAAGCATGCTCCCCACTGAGCAGGGAGTGCGATGGTGATGATGATGGTGTTGGTGGTGATGTGGTGATTGATGATGATTGATGATGCAGGGTTCCATGGTGCAGGACTTGATCCCAGGACCCTGGGATCATGACCTGAGCTGAAGGCAGATGCTTTACTGATGGCCACCCAGGTGCCCTGACATATTTTGAACCTTGGAAACTTAGAACCATATTAGATCTCACAGATTGTTTAACACTCTCATTTTACAGATTGGGAAATGGAGACCCATAGAGGCCCAGTGACTTTTTCAGTATCACAGCTGGCTGGTGGCCAAGCCAAGGGGACAGCCAAGTATGTGGCTGTTCAGGCCCTTGTTCTTTCTGCTGTCTTCACTGCTCTCACTTGGCTCTGGCGCTTCGACTGCCGCTGATGCGTGGCTGTGTCTCAGTGACTGCTGCAGGGAGCGGCGAGTGCATGTGACGTGGATGGGGGGTAAGGATTGAGAAACGGGAGGGGGACTGTAGTGAGTCTTAAAACAGAGTGTTGTTAGACCAGTCGCTTGCTGTTGAGTGGCCTGAATATGTAGGAGTTGCTGAGGAGGCCTCCTGGTGCAGGCATTGGGGAAGGGAATGCTGAAGCCCACTGCGTCCCCTGCAGGCAGAAAGCACACTCACAGTTTTTACAGAGGTCCCTGCCCAATGTCTTTGCCAAAAGGCACCTTGCTCACCTTTCTGATGATCTTTCTCAGCACCTTCCTGATGCCAGACCGTTACCCAAATGAGTTTTTAATGAGTTGGCTTGCTCACGAGCGTGCGTGCTAGCAGTGCGTGTACAGTGGGGAATCAAAGTGAGTCTCTTTTCCCAGACGCCATCTACTTGTCCCATTTACCTTTGGTTTCTTGTCTAGATTATTTACAAGGATTTGCTCATTGCCCTGTTTTCACTACAACCAACTATTTAAGCTCAGTGTATTCTGAATTTTCCCTTATGTGATGAAATATTCTTATAGATTCTATTCTTTTAGAGTATGATTTTTGCCATTTTTATGGTGTTTCTTCCCATGGCTTTGCTGTAATTTAGTCAGCTAGTTCTCTGTTGTTGATCCTTGGCTTGAATTTTGCCCTGTTATAAATGATGCTGCCGTGAACATAGTTCTATAAGCCCTTTTGATAATCCCTGATGATTTCCTGAGGGTGACTTCCCAGGTGACTCCAGGCTACTCCTTGCCACACTGATCTTTAGATAGGGCCATTTTTCTCTCCCAGCTTCAGCAGTGTTTTCACTGTGGGTGTGGAGGACTGTGATTGTTTTATGCAGTGAGTTTCTGTTTAGAAGGCATAGGTTTCTCCCCTACATCTCCCTCCCTCCCTTCCTGCTTCTCTTTCCCTGCTCCCTCCCTTGGGGCATTTTGAGCATCTCTTTGCTACAGGACAGTCACAGGTTTTATCTTTGCGTTCCAGAGGAAGCAGCTGTCAGGCTGCCATCTGAGCAGTGAACTGAGGGAGAGCAGGATGGGCTTGAGCCTGAGGGAGATGCCACTGTCAGGGTGAGTGGGGCGTGGAGCCTGGCTGTTTCTCCCAGTGTTTCTGAACTGAGCTCTGCTAAAAGACAGCCAGTGCCCATGGGAGCCTCGCTGAGCTTCATGGAGCTTGATTTGCCTGAATGTTGAGGTTGTGAACCCACCATTTATAAATATGGGTTTCTTAGATGGGATAAACCTTTTTCCTTTCTGCAAGATAAGTTGTTTTCAGAGTCTTTCAAATACCTCCTATGGAAGCGTTTTGGAAAATGTTCTATCTTAATAGAAGATCTGAATCATTGAGCACCAGGAGTAGCAAGGTCATGAGACTTTGGATTCTGGGGTGTAAAATCTGTTCTCGAATGGTGTGTGACTCCATCGAAAAGCTGCACATTTCTTTAGTAGTGTGATGGCTTTCCATTGTGCACTGACTAGTACCAGACTGGTTTTTAACAACATGCTCTATGGTTTGGCTCCTAGCCACATCCCTGCTTTGTCTCCTATCACGTTGTCCTTTGCACGCCACTGTGTGGGCTTCTCTCCAGACAAGCATGGTTCCACCATAGGGCATTTTTATTAACTGTCCCTTCAGTTACTCTTCCCCTTCATCATCGCGTGACTTCTCATTCTTGTCTCAGCTGAAGTGTCATTTCCTAAGAGAAGCTTTCCCCTGCAAAAGGAAGCTATTTCCCAAGAAGAAATAACCAGTCAGCATTTTATATCATCCTGTTCTCTCCACTGGGCTGATCACCATCTGAGTTTTTCCTTTTTGTCTTCTCACCACTTATTACATGTATGATGATGGAAGTAAGAGCCTTATTTAAATTGGTCATCTTGGTGTTCCCAGTGCCTAGAATAGTAGGTAGCTAATAATTGACACACTTTATTGCATATGGTGTAGTTGGTCAGGCACTGTTTACTGTTAATACCAGGTATCCTTGGTAGTCTCACTTGGGGTTTGAAGATCTGAGCTTTAGTCCTTACTCCATATTCAGTAGTTCTGTGACCTTGGAAAAACCACTTACTTACCTCATACCTGTCTTTGTCTTTATTTATTTTTAGTTAAACATTTTATTTATTTATTTATTAGATTTTATTTATTTATTTGAGAGAGACAGAGAGAAAGCACAGAGGGAGAGTGAGAGGGAGAAGCAGTCTCCCGGCTGAACAGAGAGCCCGATGTGGGGCTTGATCCCAGGACCCTGAGATCATGACCTGAACTGAAGGCAGATGCTTAACTGATGGAGCACCCCAGGTACCCTAAATATTTTATTTACTTATTTGATAGAAAAAACATGAGCCAGGGGGAGGGGCAGGCAGAGGGAGAGGGAGAAGCAGGCTCCCCACTGAGCAGGGAGCCCAACTCAGGGCTTGATCCCAGTGTTCTGGGATCATGACCTGAGCCAAGGGAGATGCTTAACTGACTACGCCACCCAGACACCCCATCTTTATTTTTAAAATAAGAATTATAGGTCTTACCGAAAGAACCCCAAAGGCTGCGTGAGGGAAATAGCTGTGGTAATGGATGTGCAAACTCTTTGTGAACTCCTAATCCTTCAGCGAATGGAAATTGTCATTACTTGTGTAGTGGAAGTACATGGGACTGCCGGGGGGGTGCCTCCAAAAACTTGGGGATAGACAAAATACAGCCTGTTACAAAGAGCAGATTATCCTGTCTGTGCACAGTGGATCAGAGATGGGTTTTGCCTTTACTGATGACCACTTCATTGGAAGCTTTCTCATGCCCGTGGAAAGATTCTGTCAACCAGAAAGGTTGTTGGTTTGGTCAGAACCAGACAGAGAAACATCCAAAAGGCAAGTCCTGACAGTTCTCATTCAAGCATTGGCTGGGAGGGATACCCTGTTCCAACCATTTGCTTTTGTCAAGTCCACTGGCAGAATATCCCTGTGGTGGTTGGGGAAGATGCCTTCATCTCTCAGAGCTGGATGCCTTTAAATGCTCATTTTCTCTGGCCAGTGCCCTGACCCTGATTTCTCCCTCACCAAGTAATCCCTGGGTGCATAATTTGATTTCCTGTGTGGTTGGCCCAGAGAGAAAAGAGGCTTGCATAGGAAAATGTGAGGTCCTTGTTATCTTGGAGGTGATGTTTTTCACTCTTAATTGGCGATTGGCATTCTGATATTACACATGTGTCCCTGTGAGCTTGGTCAGTATGAAAATACCTGCGGATGCAGATCAGCTCTCAGGGTGCTGACAGCCTGCGGGGGATCAGCCTGGCTCGGGTGACTTTATCAGTGTATAGCTGCCTTGTCCAGGGGCTCCCACCCGGTATCACAGCTTTCCATTTGCAATGTGTTCCTGGTTTAATTTGATGTTTTCTCTGGGGATTCTTGAATGGAGCCATAGATTTTGTGTGTGCCGGCACATGTGTGCGCGTGTGTGGTCAGTCGCAGGAGTTTGGGATAGACATACTGGAGATGGCCAGTAGGTGGCAGTAAAAGCTAGGTAGTCATTTGAGCAATGCAAATTAGACAAAATTTTATTCGTCTAATATTCAGCCTCCCAGACAATTTGCAATGTATTGAGGTGGTGGCAAGGCAGTAGTATTGCTTCTGGACCAGAAAGAGGAGGTCTGCCAAAGTATCCATTTTCATCTCAGTTTTCACAACATCCCTGAGTATTAATCACTTTAAGTTCTTTTCATGAAATTCTCCGGCAAAATGAAAAATTCTTAATTTATTATAGTTTCCAGATTTTATGTAGAACTTAGTTTTATATGTAGACTGTAGATCAGATTGTCACTGGATTTCAGCAGTGAGCATCTCCCAGCTCCTTAATTTCTAGATGTTCCCTGAACTGAGCAGAGCCCAGGGCTCTCCTGAGACTCCCAGTTCATGGCCTCCCCTGCCTCTCCTCCCGTGCTTCTGCAGAATTAGTTCTGTTTAAGGACCATTGCTGTCCCTACTGCGCATTGCCCATTGGTTCTTTTTCTTGATTTGTATACACACACACACACACACACACACACACACACATCTATTCAGGTGAAGCAGTTGTGTGTGACAAGGGACTTTACTAAAGGTTTGAACAAAGTCCCCAGACAACTTACAGTTGACAGCTGGGCCTCCCCCGTTCCTCTGCCGTGCCTGAAACTCAGACTCTGTTCTCCAGGCGTGCTGTTCCACCCTCCCCTCTGCCCTGCTGCTTTTCTGCCCTTGTCCCCTCATGAACAACCACCATCTCCTGTCTTCTTACAGACAAATCTTTCTCAAACACCAAACAAATCCAGCTCGCATTCTCGCTTGGTTTCCCAGATCTTTTCCTATGAGGCTGTGCTTCTCAGCCGGCCAGCACGACCCTTTCTGACCATACCTGTCTTGCTGCTGAAGCCGCAAGGTCAGCTGGAAAAGGCTCCCCGCCCACCACAGCGGGCTGGCCCCCTCACACCTTCCTGGTGGGCACACGTCCTTGCCTGAAGTTTCCTTCATCCAGCTGACTCTTCCTTCCAAACAGCTCACTCCTGGGCTACTTCCCCTGCTCTCTCAGCTTTAGACGATGACTTCTTCCACCCCCCACTACCATAATCAATTCCTTTGGATTAGGAGAGAGAACTGAATGTTCTCATCCTGAATTGTCACTAACTTGGTATCACAAGCATATTAAGGGAATTTAGATGGGCTTGATGATTGCAAAGTGTTAAGGATGAACCTTCCTCAGATCTAATTATGATCAATGAAAAAATGATGGTCATTTAATGCAAATCAATTCAACAAAGTTTTGTTAAGCCTACAGAAGGAAATCATTACCCACTCATTCATTCTCCAAACCTTCATTAGGTGCCTGTTGGGTGCCAGATACCACATGGGGGCCAGAGGTGTGGCCTGAAGGGGGGACGTCCGGATGTGATTGCAACTGCAGTTGGGGGATGTGAGAGACACGTCAGTGTTGGCAGTAGGAGCTCAGTCTATTAAAGCTACGGGGCAGGTGATGTGGATTGCTGGGGACTTGGACACATCCTGCCTTTCAAATATTTCTCCTGGGAAAGGATAGGTGCTCAGGGTGTAACCTTCCTCTTTTGGAGGGTTAACAAAAATCATCTCATATCTTTTATAATTGGTATACTTTAAACCATTTTCACATACTTCAAGGACCATCACAGTAGAGAGACCATACTGTAATGAATCTGTAGGTTAAATAAATATGTGGATAAAATATATAACATAGCTTGGTTACTTTGACAGTTTTTTTTCCCCCTGAAATGGTAGCAGATTTGAGCATTACTTGAGGATTCACCCTTGGAGGAGGCTTTGATAACTGGCCATGGTTTTAGTTTTTTCCTCTTACACTGCTCCTTCCATCATGGAACTGAGTTAAGTTTTGCTGAGAGTTTTCTGTAGCACAGCTTTTGGTGGAGGTTATTTATTTTGGCAGAACTTTGCAGAGAAGCGTAGGGCTTTCTCCTCTAAGGAGAGCATTTGATTGTGCCTGAGTGACTGCTGATCTCCCCTCAGGCTAGCAGAACATCGTTTCTTCATGGTTAAGTTGTGGTCATCAGAATTCCAGCAGCCTTTAGTTAATAAATTTAAAGGTCAATCCTATGGCACAAGATTTTCCTTTGGAATTCCTTGGGTGTTCTTTTTTGGATAACTCAGTGATAAGTGTCAGAGTGAGTTTGGAGTTGTGACATATAACAAACAGATGGAACAGGAGAGGCCTCTTTTTCCTTTTCTATGCATGAAAGAACAGAAAGGTAAAACAGAAAAAATGAACAACAGAAAGGTAACCTCACCTTCCCCAAGAAAATTGCTATGTTACTCTTTTATTCATGGGGAAAAGGAAGTGGGGTGTGAGTCCTCTAACTCAGAATTTCTCAGACTTGACTGACTGCAGCTTCCTGCTACAGATTGTTCCTGACTATGGTGGGTCGACTTAAAACTTTCTGACTCTAGGATGATGCAAAAGCAACGACATTCAGTAGAAACCATACTTTGAATTAAGAATTTCAGTTTTTTCCTGGGCTGGCAATATCCCAAGTTGTGCTCTTGTGAGGCTGGACAGCAGCGATGAGCCACACATCAGCTATGTGATCATGAGAGTAGACAACCGACACAACCATTCTGTTGCCGTGCAGCCATGAGGTAGTCAACACTTTATTACAAACTTTGTGTTAGATGATTTTGTTCAACTGTAGGCTAATATAAGTGAGCACATTTAAGGTAGACGAGGCTAAGCTATGATGTTCAGTAGGTTAGGTGTATTAAATGCATTTTGGACATATGATATTTTTGACTTATGATGGGTTTATCATAACTTACATGACTTGGGTTTATCATGACTTACAATGACCCCATTGTAAGTCAAGGAAGATCTGTACTTATTTTGCATTCATAGTTCAGGACTCTGACCCAACTTATTAAATCAGGATCTGTCAAGGAGGAACTTGGGAATCTCTGTGAAGAACTATTACCCCAGGTGATTCTTAGGAGCAGATATATTTGAGAAACGTTGTAATTGATGGAGGTTGTGGTGGGCATCTTGCTGTAAGGAGACCTACTTCAAAGGCCACCAGTTCCCAGTGATTCAAGGACTGATAATGAACACATTCATTATTTGGCTTCATGGCATTCTCCCCCCTCTCCTTTCCCTAATTTGCCTCTCTTTTACACTTTCCGTCTTCTCTGTGCTCATAGGTTGAGCACAGAGGTGGAATTGTGTTGATAAAGTCCATTTTGCTCATTGTCTCCCAGAAAATATTTGGTTGGTGTGTGAGGGGAAGTTGAACATTCCTGGCTAAAATTCTGGGTTCAGGTGGAGACTCTTAATACCACCCCTTGAAAAACTTTGTATTTTAGAAAAATTAAAGGCATAAACATATAATTAACCTCCATGTATTCATCACTCTGGTCCAATAATTATGAACTCACAGCCAATTTTTTCTTTTTTTAAAGATTTTATTATTTGACAGACAGATCACAAGTAGGCAGAGAGGCAGGCAGAGAGAGAGGAGGAAGCAGGCTCCCTGCCGAGCAGAGAGCCCCTTTGCGGGGCTTGATCACAGGACCCCGGGATCATGACCAGAGCCGAAGGCAGAGGCCTTAACCCACTGAGCCACCCAGGCACACCACCAATTTTCTTTAATCTTTACTCTCTCTCACGTTGGTTTGAAGCAAATCCCAGATGTCTTATTATTCATAAATATTTTAGTAGTCTATTTAAAAGGTAACAAGTATTGTTTTCTTCTCTTCCTTTCTTTTTTAAAAAAAGAGGGTTTTTTTTTGGGCAGCAGTTTAGGTTCATAAAGAAATTGAAGGGGGGGTATGGAGATTGACCGTACCCCCCCATACCCACACATGCACAGGCTCCCCTGCCATCAGAGAGGGTCTGTTATTTACAACTGGTGATCCCGCCCTGACACATCATAGTCACATGAAGTCTGTAGTTTATAATAGGCTTCTCTCTCGGTGTTGTATCTTCAAGGGGGTTGGCTGAACGTTTGGCCATTTTCTTTTGAACATCAGAATCTTACAAGGAGACAAAACATGACAGATTCTTACTATACCTTGACAGTCTAGGAATAAGGGGGGGGCAAAGGTGGTAATTTATAATTTTCTGTTAAAAGAGTTCAAAAAGGTCCCATGTCTTGAGTTCATTATAGAATGGTGTTTCACAGTGGTGAATCGAGGTAGATGAGATTATAGGGATAGAAAAGAGCTTTGCAAGGGATTTGAGAGTGCACCAAGTGAGGAGGTGAAAGTTAGTTGTTTTTTTCCATGGTAAAAATATAATAAAGCTCTGTGGAGTGTACATTAGAGTCCTCTTTGCAATTTTAACTGCTCCGTGGTTGGAATCAAGGGACCCATCCCGATGAGTGCATGTAGTCATAGTGTTTGTTCGTTTGTTTGTTTTAGCACATCACAAAAGTACCAGCTGTTGTTGAAATAATGTCTGTGCACCTATCTAAATGGTCATGAAATGCTATCCAGATCATTTATTTGTTTTTCTTCTTTTGCAAATCACAACAAGGAGGGAGGGATAAGACGCTTGACATCTGATGACTTGAAAACTGGAGACACAAAACATATGTCAGATAGCATGAGATTCTCTTCTCCCACCTTTTGAAGGCATTAAATGTTCTAAGGTTTAAGATTGCATAGAAGAAATTAATTTTTATGAATTCTCTTGGATTAGAATCCTGAGGTTATTTGAAATTAATGCGGTGTGAACCCGGAGCTACTCTGGGATTTACTCCTGTGGAACTTGACTCTTCAATTACAGAGACTCTGTGTGGTGTGAGGGTAATTTCATGGTGCCTGCTTGAGGAATGGAAGGGATGCCCACTTGAGGGAGCATGATAAAGGGTGGCAAGTTGCACTGCAGCTATTTGTGACACCGGCTAGTCCCTTTCCTCCCACCCCCAGCATCCCTCAAACACCGTGATCTTTGCCGATCGCCACCTAACCCATTTTTATGCCCAGGTAACTTAGCACACAGGTACCTTCTTAGATGCCATAAAATAGGTGTATCTTTCTTTTAAGCCGAGTTGATGGATGGAAATCTGAATTTGTCGAATACTTAAGGGAGGCAATTATTTGCTTTCTAGAGGGATTGTTTTGCTTCTTGAAAGATTTGCAGTAGAATAATTAGTTGATTTCTAGTTCTTTTTGCACATAGGTTTTACAGAGCACTTCTACTGGGCAAAGTGAGTCACAGCAAAGCATCAAAATTCAAACTGTAATCTACATCTGGTCTTTACCGGAAAATTTGCTTTTCAGAATTTTCAGGTCATTTGGCCCTGTGTAAATCTCCTCCTGTTCCCACCTTCCTTAAGTCTTATGTAGTGCAGGGTGTGTGTGTGTGTGTGTGTGTGTGTGTGTGTATATGTGTATGTGTTACTGCTTTGCTTCTGCTCTGTGGAGTTTTCTTCCCTCACAGTTTGGGAATGGTAAGAGCCTATTCTGTTATGCTTCTATAGTCAGTTTTTATTTATTTTTAATTTTATTATTTTTAAAAGATTTTATTTATTTGTTTGATAGAGCACAAGCAGGGGGAGCCACAGAGGGAGAGGGAGAAGCAGGCTCTCTTGCTGAGCAGGGAGCCCGACATGGGACTTGATCCCAGAACCTTGGGATCATGGCCTGAGCTGAAGTCAGACCCTTAACTGACTGAGCTACCCAGGTGACCCACATCACTTAGTTTAAAAAATAAAATATTACCAACATAGTTGAAGCCACCTTGGTTACCCATCCTAACTGCGTTTCCCATGCTCCCCCTAAACAGTAACCACTATCCTGAGTTTGGTGATTTTGCCCTCATGTGTTTTATACTTTTACTACACATGTGGCTATTGTTTTTAGTGGTGGCTAACAAGATCCATGAGAAATGAGCTAGAACTGTTGAGAAGCCATGTGTGGAAGGTGTAGATCTCCAGCCTCACAACCAGGACGTGTGTAGAAAGGGCAAAGTTCGGACACCTCCCATCGGAGGTGCCTAGCCCTTATCCCCTGGTTTGGCTGTGTGGCAGCTGCCTTTCCTGGAATGGAGTCCCACCCAAGGCCTACAGCCCAGCCTCTTTGTCCTCTCTTGTACCATCGTGCAGAAAGAAATTGTGCAGCCAGGATTTTACATCGCCAAGATCACCCTTGAACTGACTGAGTCTGTCCACCCTCTTTGTTTATCTCCAGTTCGGGGAGTCTGGGCCCTTGGGTTACTCTAGCCTCTCCAACTCATTGCCTTTTGGTCTCCTCCTTGTCTGTCCTTCCACTCCTTGGTTTGGTGTTGTTTCGCTGTATACTCAGTATTTGCATTTCTTAGAAAGAACCTTCAGACCTTCCACTGGGAACTGCTCGTGGGCAGGGGCAGCCTGGGTCCCTGGGAGCACCCTCTTTTTTGAGTCCTGGAGGGTCACCTGCCAGCTATGGGTGGCCTTGAGCACATATTTACTGTAGTATCAGTAGAGAGTCTTGTGATACCAACCGCCCCGGGGAAGGAGAGGACAGGTATGCACCTCAGTTGGAGGTTCAGCTTGCGGGCTGGATGAGCCTGACTATCCTACCGGGTTTCAACCAGCTTCTCCCTCAGCAGATCATTTATCCTACTGAGTCCAGCAGGAGGGGACACTGGGTCCCACCTGGTGGGGCTCTAGATTCAACTTTGAAATCCTTAGATAGAGGCGGAAGTTGGAGCATTTGCTATAGTCATTTATTCCCAGAACTCAATGACTAGAGATGATTGACTTCTTTTGACCTCCTTGGCCTCTTCAGGCTGGACAGGCTTGCCAAGAGCTTTGCCTGCACCTCTCACCAGCACACCATTCTTCCCTTGACTTGGATGCTTGTCCTTCTGGAGCTCCTGGTCACAATTCCTCACTTCTGACCATTCCCTCACTCCCTTCCCCTGTCAGTCACATTTACTCTCTTGGTTTTCTTGGCCCTGACCATGTCCTCCTCCTAACACAGAATCTTACATAACTATGTTAAGGCAATGGACACCTTTTCTTCAGTGTTTCTGTAGGAAACTGACCATCATGGTAACTCTGACCAGTGGTCATGAGTACCGGTGACCATGGTAACTCTGACCAGCACATGAGCTGCCCTTCCTCCCTATCCCCTAGCTGCAAGGGTAAATCTCCAAGTCTGTCATAGCACTGCTTCTGCCTTGTGCTGTGGTTCCTTGTCTCTGTTCTTGATTAATCTTTTTTTTTTTTTAAGTTTTTATGGTAATTCCAGGTAGTTAATGCACAGTGTTATATTACTTTCAGGTGTACAGTTTAGTAATTCTACACTTCCCGTACATCACCCTGTGCTTATTACAGCAAATGCACTCCTTAATCCCCATCACCTATTCCTCCCATCCCTCTACCCATCTTCCTTCTGGTAACCGTCAATTGGTTCTCTGTAGTTTAGTCTTAGTCTCTTTCTTGGTTTCTCTCTCTCTTTTCCCTTTGCACATTTGTTTTATTTCCACACATGAGTGAAATCATATGGTATTTGTCTTTCTCTGACTGACTTATTTCACTTAATATTATATTCTCTAACTCCATCAGTGTCTTCACAAATGGCAAGATTTTGTTCTTTTTATGGCTGAGTAATATTCCAGTCTCTCTCTGTGTGTGTCTATATATATATATCTGTATATATAGACACACACATATACATACATATATATAACATATATATCTTTATCCATTCATCACTCAGTGGACACTTGGGCTGCTTCCATATCTTGGCTATTGTAGATAGCACCACTATAAACATAGGGATGCATATATCTCTTCAAATGAGTGTTTTTATATTCTCTAGGTACATACCCAGTAGTGCAATTTCTGGATTGTAGAGTAGTTCTATTTTTAACTTTTTAAGGAAACTGCATACTGTTTTCCAAAGTGGCTGCACCACTTTGCATTCCTACCAACATTGTCTCCATATCCTCACCAACACCTGTTGTTTTTTATTTTGTTGATTTTAACCATTCTGACATGTGTGAGGGGATAGCTCCCTGTAGTTTTGATTTGCATTTTCCTGATGGTAAGTGATGATGAGCATCTTTTCATGTGTCCTCCATTGGCCATCTGCAGTCTTCTTTGGAGACATGTCTGTTCATATCTTCTGCCTATTTTTTAATTGGATTATTTGTTTTTTAGGTGTTGAGTTTTAAAAGTTCTTTATATATTTTGGATATTAAGCCTTTATTGGATATATCATTAGCAAATATCTTCTACCATTCTGTAGGTTTCCTTTTAGTTTTGTTGATTGTTTCCTTTGCTGTGCAGAAGCATTTTATTTTGATGAAGTCCTGGTAGTTTCCTCAGGAGACATATCTAGAAAGAAGTTGCTGTAGTCACTGTCAAAGAAGTCACTGCCTGCCTTCTCTTCTAGGATTTCTGTGGTTTCATGTCTCGCATTTAGGTGTTTAATCCATTTTGAATATTTATTTAAGTATATATTTATGTATTTTTAAGGTAGGCTTCATGCCCAACATGGAGCCCAGTGTGGGGCTTGAACTCACGACACAGATCAAGACCTGAGCTGAAATCATGAGTTGGATGCTTACCTGACTGACCCACGCAGGCATCCCTATTTTGAATTTCTTTTTGTGTATGGTGTAAGAAAGTCCAATTTTCACAACATTGTTTGTTGAAGAGAAATTCTTTTTTCCATTTTCTGCTTTGTTGAAGATTAACTGACCATATAATTGTGGGTTCATTTCTGGATTTTCTTTTCTGTTCCATTGATCTATGTGTCTATTTTTGTGTCAGTACCATACTATTCTCATTACTATAGCTTTGTAATATAATTTGAAATCAAGAATTGTAATGGTTACAGCTTTGCTTTTCTTTTTCAAGATTGTTTTGGCTATTTGAGGTCTTTTGTGGTTCCATACAAATTTTCAGATTGTTGGTTCTAGCTCCGTGAAAATGCTATTGGTATTTTGATAGAGATTGCATTAAATGTGTAATTGCTTTGGGGAGTACAGACATTTCAACAGTGTTCTTCCAATGTCTTTCCATTTCTTTGTGTTGTCTTCAGTTTCTTTCATCAGTGTTTTATAGTTTTCAGGGTACAGGTCTTTCACCTTTTTGGTTAAGTTTATTCCTAGCTATCTTACTGTTTTTGGTATAATCATAAATGGGATTGTTTTCTTGATTTCTCTTTCTGGTGCCTCATATTAGTGTATAGAAGTGCAACAGATTTCCACACATTGATTTTATATTCTGGAACTTTACTGAGTTTGTATATCAGTTCTAGCTGCTGTTTGTTGGAGTCTTTTCCGGGTTTCCACAAGGAGTATCATGTCATCTGCAAATAGTGACAGTTTGGCTTCCTCCTTGCCAATTTGGTTGCTTTTTCTTTCTTTTTGTTGTCTGATTACTGTGCCTAGGACTTCAGTACTATGTTGAATAGAAGTGGTGAGAGTGGACATCCTTGTCTTGTTTTTTTTTTTTTTAAGATTTTTTATGTATTTATTTGACAGAGAGACACAGCAAGAGAGGGAACACAAGCAGGGGGAGTGGGAGAGGGAGAAGCAGGCTTCCTGCCCAGCAGGGAGCCTGATGTGGGGCTGGATCCCAGGATCCTGGGATCATAACCCGAGCCTAAGGCAGACACCTAATGACTGAGCCACCCAGGTGCCGCCCCCTTGTCTTGTTCTTGACCTTAGGGGAAAAGCTCTCAGTTTTTCTCCATTAAGGATGATGTTATCTGTGGATTTTTCATAAATGGCTTTTATTATGTTTAGTATGTTCCCTCTAAACCTGCCATTTTATTGTGAATGGATGTTGCACTTTGTCAAATGTTCTTTCTTTGGTGAAATTATCATATGGTTCTTAGTCTTTCTCTTATTGATGTGATATATCATATTGAATTGCAAATATTGAACCATGCTTGCAACCTAGCAATAAATCCCACTTGATCATGGTGAATGATTTTTTTTAATGTATTTTTGGATTCGGTTTCTACTATTTTGTTGAGGATTTTTGCATCTATGTTCAGTGGAGATATTGGCCTGTAGTTCTCTTTTTTGGTTGTATCTTTATCTGGTTTTGGTATCAGGGTAATGCTGGCCTTATGGAATGAATTTGGAAGTTTTCCTCCCTTTTCTATTTTTAAAAAATTTTTTATTCACATATAATGTATTATTAGCCCCAGGGGTACAGGTCTGTGAATGTCCAGGTTTACACACTTCACAGCACTCACCATAGCACATACCTTCCTCAAAGTCCATAACCCAACCACCCTCTCTCTCCCTCCCTCCCCCTAGGCAACCCTCAGTTTGTTTTTTGAGATTAAGAGTCTCTTATGATTTGTCCCCCTCCCAATCTCATCTTGTTTCATTTTTTCCTTCCATACCTCCAAGCCCCCTACGTTGCCTCTCAACTTCCTCATAACAGGGAGATCATATGATAATTGTCTTTCTCTGATTGACTTATTTCGCTCAGCATAATACCCTCTAGTTCCATCCACGTCGTCACAAATGGCAAGATTTCATTTCTTTTGATGGCCGCATAGTATTCCATTGTATATATACACCACATCTTCTTTATTCATTCATCTGTTGATAGACATCTAGGTTCTTTCCATAGTTTGGCTATTGTGGACATTGCTGCTATAAACATTCGGGTGCACGTATCCCTTCGGATCACTATATTTGTATCTTTAGAGTAAATACCCAGTAGTGCGATTGCTGGGTCATAGGGTAGCTCTATTTTCAACTTTATGAGGAACCTCCATGCTGTTTTCCAGAGTGGCTGCACCAGCTTGCATTCCCACCAACAGTATAGGAGGGTTCCCCTTTCTCCACATCCTCACCAGCATCTGTCGTTTCCTGACTTGTTAATTTTAGTCATTCAGACTGGCATGAGGTCGTATCTCATTGTGGTTTTGATTTGTATTTCCCTGATGCTGAGTGATATGGATCACTTTTTCATGTGTCTGTTGGCCATCTGGGGTCTTCTTTGCTGAAATGTCTGTTCATGTCCTCTGCCCATTTCTTGATTGGAGTATTTGTTCTTTGGGTGTTGAGTTTGGTAAGTTCTTTATAGATTTTGGATACTAGCCCTTTATTTGATATATTGTTTGCAAATATCTTCTCCCATTCTGTCAGTTAGTTGTCTTTTGGTTTTGTTGACTGTTTCCTTTGCTGTGCAAAAGCTTTTGATCTTGATGTCAAGTCCCAAGAGTTCATTTTCCCCCTTGGTTCCCTTGCCTTTGGCGATGTTTCTAGGAAGACGTTGCTGTGGCTGAGGTCAGAGAGGTTGCTGCCTGTGTTCTCCTCAAGGATTTTGATGGATTCCTTTCTCACATTGAGGTCTTTCACCCATTTGGAGTCTATTGTTGTATGTGGTGTAAAGAAATGGTCCAGTTTCATTTTTCTGCATGTGGCTGTCTAGTTTTCCCACCACCATTTGTTAAAGAGACTGTCTTTTTTCCATTGGACATTCTTTCCTTCTTTGTCAAAGATTAGTTGACCATAGAGTTGAGGGTCTATTTCTGGGCTCTCTATTCTGTTCCACTGATCTTTGTGTCTGTTTTTGTGCCAGTACCATACTGTCTTGATGATGACAGCTTTGTAATAGAGCTTGAAGTCTGGAATTGTGATGCCACCAACTTTGGCTTTCTTTCCCAACATTCTTCTGGCTATTCGAGGTCTTTTCTGGTTCCATGTAAATTTTAGGATTATTTGTTCCATTTCTTTGAAAAAAATGGATGGTATTTTGATAGGCATTGCATTAAACGTGTAGATTGCTTTAGGTAGCATAGACATTTTCACAGTATTTGTTCTTCCAATCCATGAACATGGAACATTTTTCCATTTCTTTGTGTCTTCCTTAATTTCTTTCATGAATACTTTATAGTTTTCTGAATACAGATTCTTTGCCTCTTTGGTTAGGTTTATTCCTAGGTATCTTATGGTTTTGGGTGCAATTGTAAATGGGATTGACTCCTTAATTTCTCTTTCTTCTGTCTTGTTGTTGGTGTATAGAAATGCACTGATTTCTATGCATTGATTTTATATCCTGACACTTTACTGAATGCCTGTATGAATTCTAGCAGATTTGGAGTAGAGCCTTTTGGGTTTTCCACATAAAGTATCATATCATCTACAAAGAGTGATAGTTTTACTTCTTTTTTGCCAGTTTGAATGCCTTTCTTTTTGTTGTCTGTTTGCTAAAGCTAGGACTTCTTGTACTATGTTGAATAGCAGTGGTGATAATGGACATCCCTGCCATGTTCCTGACCTTAGTGGAAAGCTCTCAGCTTTTCTCCATTGAGAATGATATCCGCAGTGGGTTTTTCACAGATGGCTTTGATGATATTGAGGTATGTACACTCTTTCCCTACACTTTGAAGAGTTTTGATGAGGAAAGGGTGCTGTACTTTGTCAAATGCTTTTTCAGCATCTATTGAGAGTATCATATGATTCTTGTTCTTTCTTTTATTAATATATTGTATCATACTGATTGATTTGCAGATGTTGAACCAACCTTGAAGCCCTGGAATAAATCCCACTTGGTAGTGGTAAATAACCCTTTTAATGTACTATTGGATCCTATTGGCTAGTATTTTGGTGAGAATTTTCACATCAGTGTTCATCAAGGATATTGGTCTGTGATTCTCTTTTTTGATGGATTCCTATCTCACATTGAGGTCTTTGTCTGGTTTTGGGATCAATGTAATGCTGGCCTCATAAAATGAGTTGGAAGTTTTCCTTCCATTTCTATTTTTTGGCAAGTTTCAGGAGAATAGGAATTAAATCTTCTTTAAATGCTTGGTAGAATTCCCCTTGTAAGCTGTCTGGCCCTGGGCTCTTGTTTGTTGGGAGATTTTTGATGACTGCTTCAATCTTCTTACTGTTTATGGGTCTGTTCAGGTTTTCTATTTCTTCCTGGTTCAGTTGTGGTACTTTATATATCTTTAGGAGTGCATCCATTTCTTCCAGATTGTCAGATTTGCTGGCGTTTAGTTGCTCATAATATATTCTTATAATTGTTTGTATTTCTTTGGTGTTGGTTGTGATCTCTCTTCTTTCATTCATGATTTTATTTATTTGGGTCCATTCCTTTTCTTTCTGATAAGTCTGGCCAGGGGTTTATCAATCTTATTAGTTCTTTCAAAGAACCAGCTCCTAGTTTTGTTGATTTGTTCTATTGTTATTTTGGTTTCGATTTTATTGACTTCTGCTCTCATCTTTATAATTTCTCTTCTCCTGCTGGGTTTAGGCTTTCTTTTTTTTTTTTTAAGATTTTATTTATTTATTTGACAGAGATCACAGAGAAGCAGGCAGAGAGAGAGGAGGAAGCAGGCTCCCTGCTGAGCAGAGAGTCTGATGTGGGGCTCCATCGCAGGACCCTGAGATCATGATCTGAGCCGAAGGCAGAGGCTTTAACCCACTGAGCCACCCAGGCACCCCAAAAAGGAGTTGATAAGATAAGCTGGTTGGGAAAAGAAAGAAAAAGAAAGTGGAAAGAATTTGCTCAGTCTGGAGACTAGAACAAACCCTGTGCTCGATTTAGGGTATATTTTGATCTATTAGGAGAAGTTGTATCCCCAATTTTTTTTTAAAGATTTATTTATTTATTTGACAGAGAGAGAGAGAGAGATCACAAGTAGGCAGAGAGGCAGGCAGAGAGAGAGGAGGAAGCAGGCTCCCTGCTGAGCAGAGAGCCCAAAGCGGGGCTCGATCCCAGGACCCTGGGATCATGACCCGGGCCGAAGGCAGAGGCCCCAACCCCCTGAGCCACCCAGGCGCCCCTGTATCCCAAAATTTTTTAGAAGAAAAAGCCCTATGTGTATACAAAAGATAAAGTTAGATACGATGGAGGATAAAATATGACTATAATAATAAAGGTTCAAAAAGATTTTTTTTAAAGAAAGGTATTGTTAAGATAAACTAGTTAAAACATTAAAAGAGTAAAGAGTAAAAGTTAAAAAAATCAGAATAAGAAAAAAATAAAATTAAAAAAATTTAATTAACTTTGCAAGATTAAAGAATCTTGCATGGGGAGAAAGCCATGAACTCCATGCTTTGCTTTACCCCCCTTGGTATTCCACTGTTCTCCTTGATCAGTGAGCTTGGTCTTGGCTGGATTTCTTGCTGATCTTCTCAGGGGAGGGGCCTGTTTTAGTGATTCTCAAGTATCTTTGCATGAGATGGAATTGCACCGCCCTTGCCAGAGGCCAGACTAAGTAATCTTCTGGTTCGCTCAGGAGCTTTTGTTCCCTGAATGCTTTCCGTAGAGCTCTGGAGGACGGGAATGAAAATGGCGGCCTCCCAATTTCCAGCCTGGAGGAGCCAAGAGCTCGCCAATAGCTTGGGGCTCCACTCCTCGGTGTGCCGTCGGAGAAAAGCACTCAATCACTTCCATCTCCCTGGGCTCTGGCTGAGCTCTGAGCTCACCCATCCTGTGACCGAGTGCTTCTGTTTCTGGCACACAGCCCCTCCTGGAGTCTCCAGACCCAGCAGATTCCTACTGCTCTTCCAGGGGGTCCTCCCCGGATCTTGTGGGGTCCCTGCTCAAAGAGCAGTGGCCTGACTGTGCCACCAATCACAGTTTAAGGTAACCCTGAGCTGAGAGCTCACTCCTCTACTCCGTCTCTGTAGCTGGCATCTCTGCTCTAATACCTGCGAGCTCTGCGACACTCAGACACCCCCGATCCTTCTGTGACCCCGCGGGACCTGAGACCACGCTGTCCCTGCAAGGGCTCCACCCCTCCTTAGCCTCTGGAGTGATGTCCCTCAGTGGAGCAGACTTCTACAAGTTCTGATTTTGTGTTCGGTTGTTCCGCTGCTTGCCAGGAGCTGGCCCCTCCCCTGTGTTCCCATTGCTTCGGATTCACTTCTCCACAGGTTCTACCTTTCCGAAAGTGGTTGATTTTGTTTCTAGAATTGGTGCTCTTCTTCTCTTTGATTTCCTGTTGGATTTGTAGGTGTTTGGAATGGTTTGATAACTATCTAGCTGAACTCCTGCTACCTGATGTCATCTCAGCCTGCTACTCCTCCCCTCCTTTTCTATTTTTTTGGAATAGTTTGAGAATAAGGTGTTAACTTTTCTGTAAATGTTTGGTAGAATTCACCTATGAAGCCATCTGGTCCTGGGCTCTTGTTTGTTGGGAATTTTAAAATCACTGATTCAATTTCTTTGCTGGTAATTGGTCTGTTCAGATCTTCTTGATTAATCTTTATACTGCTAGTTCTTATCCTAGATCTTATATAAGAAAGCTTATGTTAAAAAAACTGGGTAGGACACTTATTATGAGATCTACCTTAACAAATTTTTAAAAAAATGTATAATATAATATTATTAACTGTAGGCATGAGATATTTATATAAAGAACTTTATATGAGAAGAAACTTTTAAAAAAGATTTACTTATTTTACAGAGAGTATGCACATAAGCACAATAGGGAGGGTGAGAGGAAAAGAGAGAATCTCAAGCAGACTGCCCACTGAGTGTGAAGACTTGTGCGGGGCTTGATTCATGACCTGAGCTGAAACTAAGAGTCAGATACTTAACCAACTGCACCACCCAAGTGCCCTGAAAATCAACTTTCAAAAAATGTCTAGGCTTCCTGAATCTGAACAGACTTAGTCACGGGGCATTTAAACAAAATCTAGAGTATGTTAGATGTGGACAAGGTCAAAGTGGCTGGAGTCATTTTCCTTGGAACAGAAAAGGTTCAGAGATGGAGTCAGGCCATGGATAGAAGCGAGAGCCCAGCATAGGCTGGAGGTGAGAGAGTGCAACAGTGAGTTGGGGCACACAAACTGGTGGGGACGCATAATAGTGCAGAGACAACATGCTTCTTGAAACAGATCGGAGCTGGTATCAGTGTCTTATACTGACTATGCAAATCTTGATGGCAAGGCTCAGCTGTATGAAGATGGTGGCTCTGCAGCTGACTGACAGAGTCAAGGGACCTTTCTATGGCCAACTCTGTGGCCATCTCTCCCCAGTCCTTGGCAAACTCTGGCCTAAGACACAGCTTGACCCATTCTGGGTTCATGAAGACTTTTCGTTAGGTGGCTGCTAAGTTCTTAAGGTCTAGCAGATCTAACTATTTAAGAGGATTTAATACACTTCAAACCCTTGTGTGTACCACTGCGAAGAACTTCCCACCATTAGCAACATTCACTGGGCAAGCTGTTCTTCACTGGGCACCTGTTATTGAAAGTCCTGATATTCAACCATGTGGGCATGGGCTTTGAGCATCCTGAAATCTGGTAGGAAATATCTGTAAGTACAATTGCTGTATGAGTTCTAGTAGTTTGGGGGTGGAGTCTTTTGAGTTTTCCATATAAAGAATCATGTCATCTGCGAAGAGAGTTTGATTTCTTCATTACCAATTTGGATACATTTTATTTCTCTTTGTTGTCTGATTGCTGTTGCTAGGACTTCTAATACTATGTGGAACAAGAGTGGTGAGAGTGGGCATCCTTGTTGTGTTCCTGATCTCAACGGGAAGGCTGTGAGCTTCTTCCCATTGAGGATGATGTTTGCCATGGGTCTTTCATAGATAGATTTTATGAAGTTCAGAAATGTTCTCTCTATCCCTATACTTTGAAGCGTTTTAATCAGGAACGGATGCTGGATTTTGTCAAATGCTTTTTCTGCATCAATTGAGAGGACCATGTGGTTCTTCTCTCTTCTCTTATTGATTTGTTCTATCACATTGATTGATTTGCGAATGTTGAACCATCCTTGTAGCCCAGAAATGAATGCCACCTGGTCATGGTGGATGATCTTTTTAATGTGCTGTTGGATCCTGTTTGCTAGAATCTTGTTGAGAATCTTAGCATCCATATTCATCAGTGATATTGGTCTGAAATTCTCCTTTTTGGTGTGGTCTTTGCCTGGTTTGGGGATCAGGGTAATGCTGGCTTCATAAAAAGAGTCTGGAAGTTTTCCTTCTGCTTCAGTTTTTTGAAACAGCTTCAGGAGAATAGGTGTTATTTCTTCTTTGAAAGTTTGGTAGA
>PISX010014690.1:0-23486 GCA_004024625.1 Mellivora capensis
ATGCTCATATTCTTTACTCCGATAACCTCTTATAGGCTCTTTTGGGTTTAATTTTATCCCTCTCAAAATTCATAAGTAAAAGTGTCTCCTAGCCTTCTCCCTTCAAACTTCAGATTCTCTCCCCCCTTTTTTTACTTGTATTTGTTTCAGTCATCCTTCAACATAAGCAGATTAATTTTCTGGAAACAACTCTGATTATGTAAAACCTTTGTTCAATTAAGAATAAATTCTTCATTCTGGCATTAGAAGGCTTCTATACCATAACCCCAATTTGAACCTCATCTTTTTTTATTTTTTATTTCATTTTTTAGACATTGAGTAGTTTATTTAGTTTTTAAATTTAATTTTATTTTTTCAGTGTTCCAAGATTCATGTTTATGCACCATACCCAGTGTGACACTGTTACACATAATATAGAGAACAGCTGTTTTCTAAATATTTAAAACATTTATTGCCCCTCTTTTACTGTAAAAATAAACTCCATTTCCCTATTTCAACTTAAACTTTTTTGTATTTTTTTGTTTCAAGTTTTTATTTAAATTCTAGTTAGTTAACAATATTCCTTTCAGGAGTAGAATTTAGTGATTCATCACTTCCATATAATACCCAGTGCTCATCACAAGTGCCCTCCTTAATACCCATCACCCATCTAGCTCACCCCCTACCCACATCCTCCCATAAACCCTCAGTTTATTCTCTATAGTTGAGTCTATTTTTATAGTTTTCCCTTCTCTTCCTCCCCCCTGCTTAATTTCTTAAATTCCATATATGAGTGAAGTCATGGTATTTGTCTTTCTCTGATTGAGTTATTTTGCTTAGCGTAATACACTCTAGTTCCATCAACATCACTGTAAATGGCAAGATTCCATTCTTCTTAATGACCAAGTAATATTCTGTTATATAGTGTGTGTGTGTGTGTGTGTGTGTGTGTACACAAACCATCTTTATCCTTCTTTATCAATTGATCAGTCAATGGACATTTGGGCTTCTTCCATAATGTGTCTTTTATTGATAATGCTGCTATAAACATTGGGATGCATGTGCTCTTTCAAATCAGTAATTTTGTGTCCTTTAGGTATATGCCTAGTAGTGCAATTGCTGGGTTGTAAATGGCCCATTTTTAACTTTTGGAGGAACCTCCATATTGTTCTTCAGAGTGGCTTCACCACTGTGCATTCCCACCAACAGTGTAAGAAGATTCCCCTTTCCCTGCATCCTCACTAACATCTGTTGTTTCCTGAGTTATTAATTGTAACCATTCTGACAGGTGTGTGGTGGTATCTCATTGTGGTTTTTATCTGTATTTCCCTGATGATTAGTGGTGTTAAGCATCTTTTCATGTGTCTATTGGCCATATGGATGTCTTCTTTGGAAACTGTCTCTTTGTCTTCTGCCCATTTCTTAACTGATTTGTTTTTTGGGTGTTGAGTTTGATAAGCTTTTTATAGATTTTTGGATAATAAACTCTTATCAGATATGTCTTTTAGTTGCCTTTTAGTTTTCTTAAATATTTTCTTCACTGTGCAGAAGATTTTTATCTTCACAAAGTCCCAACAGTTCATTTTTGCTTTTGTTTCCCTTGCTTCTAGAGACCTGTCTAGTAAGAAGTTGCTATGGCCACCAAAATGTTGTTGTCTGTGTTGTCCTCTAAGATTTTGATGGTTTCCTGTCTCACATTTCGGTCTTTCATCAATTTTGAATTTATTTTTTTTTGTATGGTGTAAGAAAGTGGTCCAGTGTCATTCTTCTGCATGTTCTGTCCAGTTTTCCTAATGGCATTTGTTGAAGAGACTTTCCTTTTTTCTATTGGATATTCTTTTTTGCTTTGTCAAAGATTAGTTGCCCATATAGCTGTGGGTCCATTTCTGGGTTTTCTGTTCTGTTCCATTGATCTGTGTGCCTGTTTTTGTGCCAGGATCATACAGCCTTGATGACTACAACCTTGTAATATAGTTTGAGGTCTGGAATTGTGATAACTCCAGCTTTGGTCTGCTTTTTCAAGACTGTTTTGGCTATTCAGGGTCTTTTATGGTTCCATACAAACTTTAGGATTGTTTGTTCTAGCTCTGTGAAAAGTGATGATGGTATTTTGATAGGGATTGCATTAAATGTGTAGATCGTTTTGGGTAATGTAAAAATTTTAACAATATTTGTTCTCCCAGTCCATGAGCATGCAATATTTTTTCCTTGTGTCATCTTCAATTTCTTTCATCAGTGTTCTATACTTTTCAGATGCAGATCTTTTACCTTGTTGATTAGGTTGATTCCTAAGTATCTTATGGTTTTCAGTGCAATTGTAAATGGGATAGATTCCTTTATTTCTCTTTCTGTTGATTCATTATTGCTGTATAGAAATGCAACAGATTTCTGTATGTTGATTTTCATATCCTGAGACTCTACTGTTCCTGTATCAGTTCTAGAAAATTTTTTGGTGGAGTCTTTCAGGTTTTCTACATAAAATATCATGCCGTCTGGGAATAGTGGAAGTTTGAATTCTTCCTTGTCAATTTGGATGCCTTCAGAATCTTATTTAGAGATGGCACTTTGTTTAATGATAGGGTCTTTACTGAGGTAACCAAATTATAAGGATGTTATTAGGGTAGACCCTAACTCAATATGACTGTTGTTCTAGGAGAGGAAATTTGGATACAGACACACAATGGAGAACACCATAGGAAGAAACAAAGGTAGAAGATAGCCATTTGTTCCATCAACAGAGTCCTGGACATACCCTTCTCTCATAGTCCTTGGAAGAAATTAGCCTGTTTAAAACATTGATCTCAGACTTCCAGCCTCCAGAACTATGAGACAATGCCTTTCCATTGTTTAACCCACCTGGACTGTGGTACTTCATTTCACAGCCCTAATAAAATAGAACAGTGATACCAATGGATATTAGCTATTTGGAACTACCCATAACTACTTATGGTACAGACAGTTTATTTACACCTTAAATTTTGGTAAGCAAGCTTTGAAAAGACCACTGAGGTTATTTGGGATATGTATCACCTGTCAAAAATATAATTCTTGGTAAACTATAAAAGTGAGACCTGGTTGGGAATCAAAGCCTCAAGAGCTCTGTGAATACCGTGTGTGTGTGTGTGTGTGTGTGTGTGTGTGTGTGTGTGTGTGCAGCTTTAGATAAATTATCTAGGTTCTACCCTTCAAAGAGTCTTAATGGTTTTTTAAAATTGTGCATCAATTTTCAGATAGATTAAAGTATTTCCTTTTGTAAAACCTAACACCCATAAAGTCTCTAAAAAGCAGCCTGATACTGTATTTCCTAACTGGGGCATAACTTTTATGTCAAGTGACCAAAGCATATATTTTATGGGAACCATTATAAATTAGTGAACACTGTAATGCATTTTTCCTTATTTGAATACCACATTGCCTTTACTACCCACAGTCTTCTGGAAAGGTTGAAAGAACCAATGACATCCTTAAAATTATCAAAACTTTCATAAACATTTGAACTTCCTTGGCCAAACTTACTTCAGCCCTTATGACTAGTTATGCCCTTATGAATTAGTAACTAAAGACTACATGTAAGTATTTTATCTTTAATATTAGACTCTGCCCTGCTACACACAGACATGGCAAAACATTGCACGAGACTCATGCACTATACCCAGTTAAATTACCAAAAGTGGTGTTTTTTTTAAGATTTTATTTATTTATTTGACAGACAGATATCACAAGTAGGCAGAGAGGCAGGCAGAGAGAGAGGAAGGGAAGCAGGCTCCTTGCTGAGCAGAGAGCCCGATGCGGGGCTCCATCCCAGGACCCCGGGATCAGGACCTGAGCCGAAGGCAGAGGCTTAACCCGCCGAGCCACCCAGGCACCCCAGCCCATTTACATTTAAAGTAATCATTGATAAATTTGTACTTATAGCTGTTTGGTTAATTATTTTCTTGGTTTTTATTCATTTTTCATTTGTTTTGCTTTGCAATTTTCTCTGTTCCTTTCTTTTGCTCTCTTAAGGGCAGGTCTTATTATTATGTTTAGATGACTTTCTCTTTACTTTTTGTGTATCTATTATAGGTTTGTGTTTGTGGTTACTATGAGGTTCATATATAAGGTCCTCTGTGTATGGCAATCTGTATTAAGTTGATGGTTACTTAAATTCAGACACATTCTGCAAGTGCTAAATGTTTACTTCCCCTCCATGTTTTATATATATGATGTCATATTTTATATCTTTATTTTGTGTATTTCTTAAGTTTTGTAGATAAAATTGACTGTACTACTCTTGTGGTTTAACATCCATACTGGCTTTATTAATGAGTAATCTACTACCTTTACTCTGTGTTTGCTTTTACCCATGAAATTTCTTTTCTTTCATAATTTTCCTTTAATTACTGTCTTTTCTTTCCATTTAAAGAATTCCCTTTAAAAAAAAAAGAATTATTTAGAACATTTCTTGCAAGTCTGTTTTGGAGTGATGAACTTCTTTAACTTTGCCTTGCTAGGTACTGTACTTTTGGTTGCCTTGCTAGGTACTGTACTCTTGGTTGTAGGTCTTTCATTCTTTCTTTTTTTTTTTCTTCCATTCTTTTTTCTTGAATATATTGTGCCACTCCCTTCTGGATCAGAAAGCTCCTGCTGAAAATTTAGCTGATACCCTTCTGGGGTTTCTTTTGTGTGTAACTGTTTGCTTTTCTCTTGCTGCTTTTAAGATTCTCTTTTTCTTTACTTGTTGATGTTTTAATTATTAATTTGTACTAAATAACTCATATTAATATGTATTAAATTTGTGTTACCTTCCCTTGGATTCATCTTGTTTGGGGTTCTCTCTGCTTCTGGGACCTGAATTAATGTTTCTCCAGATTAGGAAATTTTCAGCTATTATTTCTTCAAATAGGTTTTCTGTTCCCTTGTCTCTCTCTTCTCCATCTGAGACCCCTCTAATGCGTATATTATTAGGCTTGATGATGTTAAAGAGGTTCCTTAACCTATCCTCATTTTTATAATATTCTTTTTGATGTTTGGCTTGGTTGCTTTCTGTTACTTTGTCCTCTAGATCACTGACCCATTCTTCTGCTTCATTTGATCTATTGATTACCTCTAGTGTGTGCTTTTTTTTTTTTAAATTTCAGTTATTGTATTGTTAACTCTGACTAGTTCTTTTCTATATTTGTTTTATCTCTTTGTTGACATTCCCACTGAGTTCATTCACTGTGCTTTCAAGTCCAGTGAGTATCTTTATGATCATTACTTTGATAACTTTATCAAGCATATTGTTTATCTCCGTTTCATTTAATTCTTATTCTGTGGCTTTGCCTTGTTCTTTCACTTGGGGCCTATTTCTCTGTCTCCTCATTTTGTCTAATTCTGTTTGTTCCTAATGTATTAGGTAAGTCAACTATATCTCCTAATCTTGAAACTAGTGGCCTTGTGTACAAAGAGTTCCATGCTGATCTGTTGTCTGTGCTGACAATTCCCCTTGGTCACTAGAACCAGCTGTTCCAGGAGTGTTCTTGTGCAGGCTGTGTGCTCCCTCCTGCTGTGGTTGAGCTATAATTGCTGTGGGCACATTGGTGAAAGAACCTAGTGCTCAGCTCAGTGACCTGCTTTGCAGTGATCTGGTGTGCAGATCTTTCTCCCTGTGTTACCAATTGAGCTGCCCAGCTGCAGCTGCCTCAGGCTTGCTTCTATTTGGGACAGGCTCTCAGCTTGGCTTTCTGCACTTAGCCACTAGGCACACCAACAATTAGTTTATTCTTCCTATGTGGCCAGCTGAGAGGCTTGGCTATAGACCCTGATGGGCTTGGTGGTGGCCAAGCTAGTACTTGACCTGGCTGACTTTACTTAGCCACTGGGATGTCTGTGAGCACACCGATGGGCAGGGCTTCTTTGTTCTGTAGTTTACTGAGAGGCTTAATAGCTGTGGGAATTATGTGTTCACTGGTATGTGGAGTAAGCTTTTTCCCCTCTCCGGAGCAGGAGTCATTTTAGTGGGATGTTGGTCCCAGCTGGGGCTGCCTACCAGGTGTGTGGTAGGATGGGAGCCACTCTTAAGACATACTTGCTGAGGCAGGGAGATTGGCTGGTAGGAATCCACAGGGGGGCACCAGGGTGGGGGATGTGGTGTTAGCCAGGAAGATGGAGAATGTTAGTACTGGCAAGATGGAGAATGTTAGTACTGGCACCCACAAACATCCAGCTATCTAGGCTGGGGGAGGGCAAGAAAAATGGTATCTACCAGAGAATGTTCTTGCAGGTCCCTACCCCTCCAGCACATGTTCTAAAATTAGTCAATAAATCTTCATCTATACTCCATACTTTTCAAACTGTTGTTCTGTGTAGTGTCTCAGGCTGAGTTATTTGGCATGCCAACTTTTTAAGGGACTCAGTTTCCTCTTCCCCTCCAGTTCTCCCATGGTCAGGATCCACTGGCTTTTAGAATGGCCCAGGTTGGGCCCTGTTAGCTTTTAAAGCCAGATTTTATAGGAACTTATCATACCAGTGTGATTCCCTAGGGCCAAGGGTGCCCAGTGTGGGGTTTGAAATTTGCTCTTCCCATCTGTGGTTAGTTACACCAAAGGTTTGGTTCCTGACTAGGTCTCTGCTCCTTCTACTCTTTTTGATGGGGTTTTCTCTCTACAACTAGCTATGGAAGATATGTTCTACCATTCTTCAGGTTATTTCCAGGGAACATTGCAATACATGTAGTAGTTGCTTTAGTGTGTCTGTGGGACAAGGTTAGCTCAGGATCCTCCTTCTCCGCCATCTTCCTTCACTCCCTAGGTAATTCAACACCCTTATATACCAGAAATAGAACAGAAAGAAGAAGAAGAATAGAAATTCAGATATGCAAACCTGCTAACATAAGACTTTGGTTCTGACCTAGTGTCATGAAAAATTCATAAGCAATGTTTTCTAGATTTCCATGCATCCCTACTTAATAATTCCATTGTTAGCAGGACATCTGGGCACTTTAGGAATAGTATTCTGAGACTTGTTTGTTCAGAGACCTTATTTCTATAAATTGACAAGGCTGAAAATTTCAACTCAGATGTAAACTCAAACATCAGACCATGCTTGATTATTGAGGTGTTCCCCCGGGGGAATTACGGTCTCATTTTTACTCATTCAGAACAATGTTCCCAGTTGTGGGATCATACAAATAGAAAAGATTGTAAGAAACTTATTAACTCTGGCAGAAGTTATTTATGTTACAATCTTTTTTCTAGATGAAATACAACTCAATCTCTGTTTGTTGGCATGAGCAGTGATAGACAATTGTATTGCTCTAGAATTCTTGTTGTATAGTCTTGGTGGGGTTTGTGTCATTGCTAATGCTAATTGTACTTGGATCAATGAAACAAGCAAGACTGAGCTGTCTAAACCTTGCCTTAAAGATGTACTTGGCTTTGTAATGTTGGTCCTCACTGCCTACAGGGTTTGCTCTTTTAGGCTGGGTTGGGTAATTAGTGTTTCTGATTCAGAAACATATTCCAGGGACTACTATTTGTTATTCTTGTCATAGTGGTCATGATCCTGGTCCAATGAAATCTATTTAGTCTCAAATGCTTCTGCATGGCCACTGTCTCATTGATTATACAACAACTTAAAGGTCAAGGTCTTATGAGACAAGTGACTATGGGTTAGACTTCACTGCATTGAGCAGTGGATATCTGGCTCTAGTTAGTTAGTTAGTTAGTTAGTTAGTTAGTTAGTTTTTTGAATTGGTAAACTTATTAAAAGCAACAGAATTACCAAAAATGGAAGCTGAGAGACTGAATATACAAGTGGATAAAAGCCAGGCTATATAACCATAGAACTCTGACTCACAACTTATCAATCAATCCAGGAAGCCAAACCACATCTTTGGCAACAATTGTCCCAGAATAGTCAGAGTTTGGACAGCCAGATTCCTGGTTTTGGCCCTTACTTTCAACTTAGAAACAATGGAAAAAATCAAATATGCTATCCTGCTTCAAAGTCAGCTCATTTCCAGCTTCCTTATGCCAACAACCTCCAATCAGAGAGCATACCTGACTACCTCTCTTTCTCACTATAAGCTTTTGCACTTTTCCGCCTTTTCCCAGTACAAGTAATTGTGGCTGACTCCCTCTATAGAAAGCTCTGAATTGTTCTTATTTTTGTGGTTTTTACTTTATTCCCTTCTAAAAATAAAGCCCCCAAACAGAGCTTTTTGTTAATTGGGCTCCCCTTAATCAAGTTTTTACTATACTTTAACACATCCTTTAGTAATTTAAAGAAACCATTTAAGACAATTGATACACTAATTACCAGTCATTCTCATGTGTCCAATAAATAAAATCTCCTAAGGAGCTCTACTACATAAAAATAGACAAGTTTCTCTTTTATATATTCTTAATACTGAACACACATGAATTACAATTACACTTACAAATGCCTAATACCCATGACTTATGAACTTCATATATCTACTAAGAGCCAATTGCTTGTAATCTTTCCTTTTCAAACTAAACTGGAACTTCAACAGAACTAATTAATCTCATTGATTTAGCTTCCAATTATAAGATGAGTAAGTTCTGGAGATCTACTTACTAAACAGCAATGGTGACTATAGATAACAATACTGTACTGAAAGTTGCTGAGATCTTAAATGTTCTCCCATTTAAAAAATGTAATTATATAAGGTGATGGAGGAGTTAACAAAGTTTATTGTGGTAATCATTTCACAATAGGTGTTTATCAAATCATGTTGTACAACATAGAATTATACAACATTATATGTTAATTATATCTTAGTGAAGCTGAAAGAAAAAATGATGAATTTATTGTAGTATGGTCAAAACGGTCACTGGATGCACATTTTTCTTCCTTTTCTATAAGTATGTTCTCCCTATGATCTCTTTCTCCTTTTCAGCACTTGGGTAAAACCTCTTCTCTTGTCCTGTTTAATCTTAGTAAGCCTTGGTGTTATCTCCTAATACCCAATCAAAGGCAGAATCCCTTCTTTTATCTGGCTTAATACAACCAGGGAACAGACCCATAAGCAAAGCCTAACTAGTCAGTTATATTCTTCCAGGGCCTTGGATCATGAAAAATCTAACATGAAGATAAAAGAAACAGTTGAGATCTCTTCATATTAGATGCAAGGCCCTGAATGGAATGTTTCGGTAAGACCCTTACTGAGGTTCCTGTGTCCTAACTCCAAAGCTGCATTGTTATTACACATTTATTTCTACAAATTCATGTTTCTAAACATTTCCATTTCTCATTCTCTAGCCATCATCTGTCTTCTGTGAGCTCTTGCTTATACATCCATTCCTGCTTATGTGAACAAGAGTTTCTCTTGCTTGAGACCCCAAAATCTAAACTATACACTTATGAATTTCTTTTTTTCTCATATAACCTCAAATGTCTAACATGTACTCTTAATCCTAAAAATAAGAAAATAGGGTTGCCTGTGTGGTGAGTCAGTTAAGCATCTGCCTTTGGCTCAGGTCATGATCTTGGAGTCCTAGCCCAATGTCAGGTTCCCTGCTCACAGGGAACCTGCTTCTTCCTCTCTCTCTGATCCTTCCCTCTGCTCATTCTCTCATTCTGTTTCTCTCAAAATAATAAATAAAATATTTTTAAAAAATTTAAAAAAGGAAATAAACAGGACAAAACAAATATGAACAAAAATCCTTGAAAAATACCCAGAAAATAGGCATAGAGTAAATTGAGCTAACATCTTACTTACAGTGAAATTTTGATGTTTAGAAAGATCATGAAAAATCCAAGTTTAGATAGCACATAAAATTAGTCAAGATTATTTGTAAAAATTGATGTACTAGTAAATTTAAGACAGTTAGATGTATATAGCCCAGTGTGAATATAGACAAATAACAATTACAGATCAAAATTTTAAGTTGAGTTTCTGTTATAAATCAAATCTCTTTCCACAAATATATTGGCACATTTAAAAATCACTTGTAGGGATGTCGGGCAGGCTTAGTCAGCAGAGGGTGCCATTCTTGTTTTTGGGGTGTGAGTCTGAACCTCACATTACTGAAAAATAAAAATCTTTAAAAATCACTTTTAGGTGGATATTTTTTATTAAATTCATGATGATAACTTAAATTTCAGTCACTCTAAAGAAAAAGACCTCATTGACTAGGAAGTTGTGATGATCTATATACTGAAATAATTGATTGCCAGTAGAACCTCAGAGCCAAAAATAAACACATGAATGTGAGTTCCTTAGAAATTTTACATCTTGGGGTGTGAATTGGAATTTTAAAAAAAATAGTAAAATAAGGATATAAGACCTCCCTATATAGATTGGGAGGGCATAGTAAACAGCCATTACTTGGGTTACATTTTCTCATTTTTAAAATAAATTACCAACATCCTAGGCCAAATTACCTTTGTTTCTTAACTAGACCACTAGTTTAGCTTGATAAATATTCTCACATACTTCTCTCTTCCTCTAATCCAAGGTTTGGCAAACTAAAGCCTGAAATCCTACCCACCTATTTTCACAAATAAAGTTTAACTGGAATATAGTTACTTGCATTCATTTAAAGATTTGCTATGGCTGTTTTTCCACCTCAAAAACAAGAGTTGAGTGCTTATGACCCAGACCTTGTGCCACATAAGAGTCTAGAAGATTATCTGCCCTTTGCAAAAAGATGTTTGTAAATCTTTATGCTAATCCATCGGTTCTGTAATGAAGATGATCTATCAAAATGGAAATTTGGTATGCTATTTACTTGTTCACAAGTTTTAGTAGCTTTCCATTGCTCTTTGGAGAAACAACATGTTCAGTATGGTTTACAAGGTTCTGCCTGATCTCCACTTTCTGGGCTTCTCCAGGGCCATCCTGCCTGATACTCCACATGCTCAGATTGTACTCGATATGACCTTTTGTAAAGTCTTCATATGTGCCTGCTTATGACTACTCATAAATTTTCTTTCCTTGTCCTTCAGAGTTCAACCATAATTTCCTTTTCTTAAAGAAATCTTTCCCGGATTCACCAAATGGGGGCTGGTCTCCTGGGATACTGCATAGAACTTTGCACTTCCATGTTATAGCATTTGTTGGAATCCTAAATATTTTGTTGTCTGTTGTATAACTCCTCCACAAGAAATGAAAGTTCTTTAGAGAAGAAAACAGGGCAGGGATTTTTGTTTGTTTACTGCCTAGAATAGTACACAGTAAATAATCACATTTTAATATCTGTTATTAACCACATGATAGATTTTTGTATTGCTTACCACTCCTATCTCCACTATTGAGTGCAGTTGTTTGGACGTATGTATTTATACATACTCAGGAGAAATTTACCAAAAAAAGTTTTTATGATAAACGTTTTTTGAACTATGCAAGTTGAAAATTCTGCAAAAAAGAACTGTGTAGCTTCATGAATTATAATAAAGTAATCATAGTGGTATCCACCACACCCAGTTCAGAAAGTGAAATATCACCAGCACTCCAGATGTCTCCTTAATTTCTCTCCCATTCAGTAGTACCTCCCCCAAATAACCACCATCATACTTTGTAACGACATGGGTCCATTTTCCCTGTCTTTAAACTTTGTGTAGATGGTAGCTTGCAATCCATACTCTCTTGCTTCTGACATTTTACACTTGGTATTTGTGAGAGTTATCCATATTATAGGTATAGTAGTAGTGTGTTTATTTTAGTTGCTATATATTGTGGGATATAGCAACATTTATCTATTTTTTCAGCTATTGATAAAAACTTGTACAGTCCCAGTCTGTCACTCTCAAGAACTGCTAATAGCTACATTAAAAATAAAGTCTTAGCATGTATGTGCGTTTTAGGTGAGTATATTTCGAGGATTTTATGTTACCTGATACATTCAAAATTAGTAGATTTGTCTCTTTTCTAAACAAATAGCACAGTTTTTGTTCTCATAAATATTAGTTGAGAGTTCCAATTTTTCTGCATTTTTTGCAATGCTTGGAATTTTTGCTATTTAAATTTTTAACTATTCCTATGGGCTATAGTTGAATCACATGGATTTAATTTGTATTTCCTGATGACTACTGAGTTTGAACACATTTTTATGATTGTAAGCAAGGAAGTACACAGTCAACCAAGTTCTGGCTTATTGAACAATCCTATAAGCAAAGACTTACCACTTTCCCAGAATTAAGAATTGCAATATTTTACTTTCTCTACAAAACATCCTTTCTTTCATAAGGATCTACTTTTTATCCAAAAATGTTTTATTTTGAAGGATATCTGACAAAATTATAAATTACTTAACATTTTCACAATAACTTTATATCTGACAAAAAATTTCACAATTACTTTATACCTGAAGGATATCTGACAAAATTACAAATTACTTAACATATTTTCATAATTACTTTATTCTCCCTGCAAATGAAAGTGATTATCAGTATTTTAAGTCTGTTGTGATTTAATGTAAATGACCATCGCGCATTTACTTTATGAAGTAAAGAGTGACAGTTAAATGGACAAATGGCAGCTTTTCAAAATATATAACTATTTTGAGAGTGGGGGGGAAGGCAGTTTTTTATTTATATATTATACTAAACATTTAATGAATATTATTTCAAGTACACTTACATTGTTAAGTGAAAGATCAAAATAATCCTTTGGAAAATGTATATACTGTTTTAAAATAATATCTAGAAACAAAACAATAACTGTCAACTTTTTCTTGCTCACCTGCCCTGAAAGAGCTCTGTAGATTTGCCCTTTATGTGTGATATATACCTTATTGACTACTTTGCCTGATGAAATGGCCTTTCATAGTCTTAGAAATATGTCAGTATTGCTCATATTATTGAGCTTTATCCTATCATCCATAAAACAGAGGGTAAATGTGGTCTTTTATCTACTTTACCTTTAAAGAAACTTTTTCTTGAATTTCATTGACCTTTTGGAAGTTTATTGTCTGCTCATTACCTTTCTCAGAGTTTTCAAAGCCTCTAGGGAAATTTTAGAAATGTAAGCTGGGTGTTTTTGCATGATATAATATTAAAAAATGTACCTCAAGTGAATATTTTTCCAGTATGAGGGACATATCTATATTATATATAGATATTAGATACATGATTACCTATATCTAAATATAGATACAAGATTAATATATATATATATTTATACATATTAGAGTTAAGAAGTCTGAAAATTCATCTCTGAATCCTCATCAATCAAAGTAGGTTATTATCACACAAAAATTTATGTTTAAATGAAAAGTGTGAAAAAAATGAGCAAATGCCTTGTAATTTAATCACTAAAAGCCACAGAGAAGGCAGCTGTCATTACAGTACCGTGGATCATTGTAGGAAAGCTGACTAGTGCAGAAAAGCTACAGGTCTTTATTTTATTCTTTATCCATTCAGTAGTTTTCTATTTATATTAATTATAGAAGTGCAACGATGGGACTTTTAGTACTCTGCTTCACTTACTTTTAGCCTTCCTCTCAAATTCGCTATAATTGCAGTGAACACTTCTATATGAGCTCAGAATTCTGCTTTCTATGCCTCATCACAAACCTGCACAGCACATATTTCCACCTTCTGCTTCAGGAGCTTCTCTACACTACTGGAGTCTACATAGTGCTCATACAATGAAGATATCGACAACCTATAGGAAAACCATTCACTACAAGGAGACAAGAGTGGGTAGATAATGTGCCTCAGGCTCCCAAGTATCAGATGATCAAGACCTGGCAACATTCTTTATGCTCTTTAGCATATCTCCATGTAATTAATTTTTTTGTTGCCCATTGCAGTCACTCAGTAGTACTCCCTTATGGTGACTTTTTCTTCTTTACTATTTCTTGTTTCCCAGTCTCTCACCTTCATTCATTGAAAAATTCAATTCCATCCTCACTTCTGTCTTCATCTCTACTCTTTTGAGAATGTAATTTAAAATATTTGGTACTAGAAGTGGCCCTAGAAAGAAAAACCTCAAGATGGTATTAGGGAAATGGATCACTCACCTGCCCAAAGGTAACAGATATTACTGTTGGTCCTTAGGACTGATAACCCTCAGAATGCTGTAGCATCTCACTAATTAAAATAATCATCTGAAGTGGTTTGAGATGAAGTATAGGTTAAAATAAAAGGCTTGGCCTTTTCAGTAATTCTGGAAACTGAAGTATTTTTATAACTCGAAATTGTAAAGATTATGAAGATAGCTGACTTTTGCTAAATGCCTCAGAAGCCTTAAAGTAAGGAAATGACAGACTCTGGTCACCCAACTCTTAAATTAGAGCATGCTGTGAAAGTCACAAAAGCTCCATGGAAACACTAAGAAAATCACCATCTTCTGTATCTGTACAGATTGCAGAAAATTGGGCTCAGGATTTAACTATAAATGGGGTTAGATCAGCAAAGGTAATTAAATGTCTAGTTTTCTATGCTAAATTCACAGTCCTAAAGGAAATATTTGGATAGATGTGCTTAACAACCTTGAACAGTCATTTTCTTTTGAATGCTTTGGAGGATAAGGCCCTTTTCTAGATACCATTGGTGTACCCCTGACAGTTAGCTCTCCCCAAAATCTGTCCTACCCTTTTTTGTTCCAGACCAATTGACATAGGCTTAGCCTAAGAAGGGAAATGTTCCTGACCCAAGGAGACATTTTTCTCAGTGAAATGAAATAACTAAAGGACTTGGATAATAAATACTAACAGGAGTAGACTAACACAGGTGAAAGTCTACCTCGAGAGTACTGGATGCAGTGTACTATGAGGATGCTTTATTAGCTTGGATGCAATCTATCATCACTTAGGATTTAATATCCTGTTAAGTTAGACCTACAATCTGTCCTAATATACTGCTGTGATGGCTCCCTGAAGTTTTGAATCAATAATGCCTGTGTAAATGAAATGGGAACACTAGAGTTTATTTGGCAGAGTACTGAGGAAGAAATCAGAAGGTTAAGGATGGTTTGAATGTTAGAAATGATGCATTATAAGAGACCAGAAAATCCATCACCTGATGTATTCTCTCAGGGACATTCTCATCTCAAGACAGAGGTCAGAAAATTATGGACTTGGCCAAATCTGGAGGGTGACTGTTGACCAGTCTATGAGCCAGGACTATGTAGGGGTTTTTTTGTGTTTTGGGTTTTTTTTTTTTTTACATTTTTTGAAGAATTGTTAAAAAAACATTTCTGACTACATATAACCTATAAATTCTGAAATATTTTACTATGTGGTTCTTTACAAAAAGTGTGCATTAAAACACTATGGTCTAAGTTCAGTGATTATTGTCTGTTGACTAGGATTTATATCAGATGATACTATTGCCAAGAAACTGGGCTCTCGGTATCAATTGGACAGATATATTTCCAGAATAGAAGAGACCATGTAGGAGTATTTAACTGTCAAAAACAAGGTAGATGTACTTCATTTAATGTACAGCAAGTGTGGAAGCCAAGATAGGGTTGTTTGACCGGGAGAGATCTGCAGAGATGATAGTGTTACTACGTATGAGATAGCAGGGGCTTAGGGCCTTGATTAGTGTATGTAACCAAAAACTATTATGGCTAGGGGTGCCTGGCTGGCTTAGTAAAGCATGATCTTGGGGTAAAAATATAATAACAAAAATAAATAAAAATAAAATTAAAACAAAAACAAAAAAAAGAATATTAATGGCTCATGAGGATAAGGCTGATACAATTGCATAAAGGAAAATTGCAATCTTTTACTCAGTTTCTAGAGTGGAATCAATTCTCAATTGAGAACACAGGTTGGAAGGGAGAGTAACTCTTTTGAGGAAATCCCCTCCAATTGTTCCACAAGTAGGCAAAATAAAAATTCCCTCCCGAATTTCCCAGGAATGACTTCTAGGTATTTACCTAAGTACCTTCTTGTTGGACAAGATAAATTGGACATCTTTCTAGGACTCTTAGATTTGGGACCTGGACTGACTCTAACACGAGAAGACCTGAGATGGCATCAGACTTCCAATTGGAGTAAGGCTTTTGTGAGGGAGTTGGTAAATATTGTGCTCCAAATCTATTTTACAAGAGGTCCAATGGGTTTTCAGACCCAGTTTATGGTTATTTTCCCTGTTCCCATGTTTAGTCAGAGTAGATAAAAATATACAACCCAACAATAAATAATCAGGAAGTTTCTTTGAAAGTGATCCATGAATATGGCATGCCCATTAATTTATTTAGGTCTTTAAATTTTTTTTTAAACAATATTAGGTCTTCTTAAATTTCTTTACACAATATTTTATAGTTTTTAATCTATAGATTTAGTATTTCTTTTGTTAAATTTCTGCCTAAATATATTATGTTTAATGCTATTATACATGGAACTGTTTTCTTAATTTCTAGAATGTTCATTGTCAGTATATAGAAATGCAATTGATACTTTTATGTAGGTAGATCTTGTGTGATATTATTTAACTTAGTTCTAATAGCTTATATTGTCAGATTCCTTTGTATTTCTTATATACAAAGTAATGTTATATAAAGTAGAGATATGGGGCACCCAGGTGGTGCAGTTGGTTAAGTGTCTAACTCTTGATTTCAATTTAGGTCATGATCTCAGGGTTGTGAGGTCAAGCCCCACATTGGGCTCCATGCTGGGCATGGAACTTGCTTAAGATTCTCTCCCTCTCACCCTCCCCCCTAAAAATTAAGATAAAAAAAATTAAAAATAAAATAGGGACAGGTTTTCTTCTTCTTTTCCAATATGGATGACATTTATTACTTTTTATTGCCTAATTTCCTGGTAGAACCTCCAGTACAATGCTAAGTAGAATTAGAAAGAATGGACATCTTTTTTACTTTTTGTGATCTTAGGAGGTAAAAACTCAATTTTTCACTATTAAGTGTGACATAAATATTCATTTTTAATTTTTTAAAAAGGCATTATTATTTATTTTAGAGAGCATGTGTGTGAGTGAGAGGAGGGGCAGAAGAGGAAGGAGGCAGAAGACAAGGAGACTGACATAGGCCTTAATCTTACAAACCTGAGATCATGACCAGAGCCAAAACCAACAGTTGGACACTTAACCAACTGAGCCATGCAAGTGCCCTTACTGATATATTTTTTAAATAAATGCATTTTATCTGCAGGAAATTCTATTACTAGTTTATGTATTTTTATCAGTAAAGTGCTTTGTATTTTCTCAGAAGCTTTTTCTACATTTTTTGAAATGATCCTATATTCTCCCCCATTCTCTCAATATGGTGTATTATACTGTTTTTCAGTTGTGAAAACAATCTTGAATTCCTGGGATACATGGTGCTTGAAAATAGTATATAATCCTTCTGTAATGTCCATAGATTTTATTTGCTAGTTTTTCATTGGGGGTTTTTGTATCTATCCTCATAATATATATTGGTCTGTAGTTTTCTTCTTTTATATATTTTTCTGGTTTTAGTATCAGAATGTGTTGGAAAGTGTTCTCTCCTCCCCCTTTTTGAAAAAGACTATAAAATCAGTGTTAATTTTTCTTTGAATGTTTAGTAGAATTCTCCATCTCCAACTAGATGACTTTTAAAGAACTATCCTATGAAATCGGTTTCTCTAATGTTTAATGCATAGTTATTTGAACTATAACCTATAACAATCCATGTTGTCTGTTTGATCTTGAATGAATTTTAGTAGCTTGTATTTTCAGTGAATTGTCCCATTTATTTTTTAAAAAAGCTTGTAAGTGTAAAGCTGTTCACAGTATTTCATTACTACCATTTTGATGGCCACAAATATATAATGGCAGCCCCTGTTACCTTCCTGATAATGACTTATGTATTTCTCTTCTAAGTTGTTGGCAGTCTTGCTGGAGGTTTATTAATTTTTTCTTTTCAAATAAAATTTTGCTTTTTTTTTTCTTATTCTATTTTCAACTCCATTCATCTCTACTTGTATATTTCATAATATTTTTTGTCCTTCTACTTGTTTTTGTTTATTTTTATCTTTTCTCTAGCTGCTCAGAATAGGAACTTTGATAATTGATTCGATATCTTTTGTCTTTTGGAATGTAAGTTCATGGTTCTACAAATTCCTTCCCTTATCACTTCTTAAGCTGCAATCCACCTATTTTGATATATTGTTTTAATTTTCATTCAGTTTTCTTTTCATTACCTTTCACACTTCCATTTTTTACCTTTTGCATTATCAAAAAATGTGTTAACTTCCAATGTTTAGAGATACTATTTTCTTTCTGTTCTAAAATTCTAGTTTGACTTCATTATAGTCCAAAAACACACTATATGATTTCAGTTATCTTAACTCTATTGAGGTTTTTTTTGGGGTACAGGATAACCCTCTCTTGGTGAATGTTCCCTATGTACTTTAAAAAATGTATATTCTGCCTTGGTTCAGTGAAGTGTTCTACATGTGTTAATTAGGTGCTCTTGATTGCTTGTGCTATTAATATTTTCTATATTTTTGATGGTTTTCTGTGTGATAAATCTAAAAGTTGCCAAAAGGAGTCTACAGAAATCCCCAACAGGAACAGCAGATTTATCCCATTTTTTTTTCCAGCTATGTTAGCTCTGTTTCATGTACTTTGAAGTTCTGTCAATTGGTATGTATATATTTAGGATGGTAGATGGTCTTCATGTATTGAAGTCTGCCTTATTCAATATTAATATGATGACTGTTGCTTTTATGTAAGATATAATTAGTATACAATGTATTAGTTTAGTTATATAATAAAATAATTTGATATTTATATATATTGTAAATTGATCACCACAATAAGTCTAGTCAACATACATAACCACACATAGTTAACAAATATATTTTCTTATGATGAGAACTTACAAGACCTTTCTTTTATCAACCTTCAAATAAGCAATACAGTATTGTCGTTTTTTTAAAAGATTTTATTTATTTATTTGACAGAGATCACAAGTAGGAAGAGAGGCAGGCAGAGAGAGAGAGAGAGAGAGAGAGAGAGAGAGAGGAGGAAACAGGGTCCCCGCCGAGCAGAGAGCCCAATGTGGGGCTTGATCCCAGGGCCCTGAGATCATGACCTGAGCCAAAGGCAGAGGCTTTAACCCACTGAGCCACCCAGGTGCCCCTTGTTGTCAAGTTTTATATTACATTTCCAGGACTTAGTGATTTCAGAACTGGAAGTTTTTAGCTTTCAGCCATCATTACTCATTTGCTGAACCCCTCTGTTGCCTCTGCAACCACCAATTTGATCTCTGTATCTAGGAGCTCCTTTTTGGTGGGTGGTAGTGGTGGTGGTTGTTTTTAGATCCCACATACATGAGATCATGTAGTATTTGTCTTGCTCTCTCTGACTTAGCATAATGCCATCGAGATCTATGTGTATTGTTGGAAATGGTGATTTCTTTCTATTTGTGGCTGAATAATATTTGTGTGTGTGTGTGTGTGTGTGTATGCATGATGACATTTTATAATCTCCATTCTTCTGACATGAACATTTAGGTTGTTTCACATCTTGGCTATTGGGAATATGCTGCAATAAACATTTGCATGCTAATATCTCTTTGTAACCCTGACTGCAATTCTTTCTTTTAATTTTATTTTAAAGATTTATTTATTAGTTTATTTGACAGACAGATATCACAAGTAAGCAGAGAGGCAGGCAGAGAGAGGGAGGGAGAAGCAGGCTCCCTGCTGAGCAGAGAGCCCGATGCGGGGCTCAATCCCAGGGCCCTGGGATCATGACCTGAGCCAAAGGCTGAGGCTTTAATACACTGAGCCACCCAGGCGCCCTGATTGCAATTCTTTTAAATAAAAACCCAGAAGTGAGTTTACTGGATCATATAGTGTTCTATTTTTAACTTTTTGAAGAATCTCCATACTGTTTTCGACAATGGCTGCATCAATTTATATTTGTACCAACAGTGCACAAGAGTCCTTTTTTCTCCATATTCTTACCAACACTTATAATTTCTTATCTTTTGGTTATAGGCATTTTAACATGTGTGAGGTGATATCTCATGTGGTTTTGATTTTCATTTCTCTGTTGATTAGTGATGTTAACCACCTTTTCATGTATTGTTGGTCATCTATATTTCTTCTTTAGAAACATATCTCTTCAGATCCTCTGCCCGTTTTTTAATTAGACTGTATGTTTTTTCACTATTAGTTTTTATGAGTTCTTTATATACTTTGGACATTAGCCCCTTACAGATATATGGTAGACAAATATTTTCTTCCATTCTGTAGGTCGCTTTTTCATTTTGCTAAGATTTTGTTAGCTATGTAGAACCTCTTTAGTTTTATGTAATCATACTTGCTTACTTTTGCTTTTATTGCCTTTGCATTTTGTATCAAATCTAAAAAATCACCAAATCCAATGTCAACGAATTTACTGCCTGTATTTTCTTCTAGGAGTTTATGGTTTCTTGTCTTAAGTTTAAGTCTTTAGTCCATTTTGAGTTAACTTTTGTGTATTATATAAGATAGTGTCCAATTTCATTATTTTGCATGTGACTATTCTGTTTTCCCTGCACCACATGTTGAAGAGACTGTTCTTTACTCACTGAATATTTCTAGCTTCTTTGTCATAAGTTAATTGACCATATTTGTGTTGGTTTAGTTATGGGCTATCTATTTTGATCCATTGATCTGTGTGTCCATTTCTATGCTAATACCATGCCCTTGATTAATATGGCTTTGCAATATATTTTGAAATTGGGAAGCATGATACCTTCAGCTTTGTTCTTAAGATTGCTTTGGCTATTCCTGGTCTTTTGTCATTCCATACAAATTTTAGGATTCTTTGTTTTATCTTTGTGAAAATTACATTGGAATTTTGGTAGAAACTCCTTGAATTTGTAGATTGTTTTGGGTAACATGGACATTTTAATAGTAATTCTTCTAATCTATAAGAATGGAATATCTTTCCACTTATTTGTGTTTCCTTCAATTTCTTTCATCAATTTCCTAGAGTTTTTTTAAGTACATGTCTTTAACCTCCTTGGTTAAATTTTTTTTAGGTATTTTATTATTGATGTGATTATACATTAGATTGTTGACTTCTTTTTCTGATATCTCATTATTAGTGTATAGAAATGCAATCAATTACTGCATGTTAACTTTGTATCTTGTGACTTTACTGAATTAACTTATCAGTTCTAACAGTTTTTAATGGAGTCCTTAGGGTTTCTATGTATAACATGTCATCTGCAAACACAACTGGTTTTATTTCTTTTCCAATTTAAATGCCTTTTTTCCTTGCCTAATCTGGCTAAAATATTCAATTCTATGTTGAATAAATATAGTGAACATGGACTCACTTGTTCTATTCCTGATCTTAGAGGAAAATCTTTTCAACCTTTTACCAATGTGTATGATGTGAGCTGTGGATTTTGTCATATATAGTCTGTAGTATGTTGAGGTATGTTCCCTCTATACCCACTTTGTTAATAATTTTATCATAAATGAATCTTTAATTTTGTCAAATGTTTTTCCTTAATCTACTGAGGTCATATGATCATATGACTTACTTTTTGTTAGTGTGGTGTATCACATGGATTGATTTTGCAGATGTGGAATGATCCTTCCATCTCTGGAATAAATACCACTTGATCTTGGTGAATAATTCTTTTTTTAAAGATTTTATCTACTTGACAGAGACACAGCGAGAGAGGGAATACAAGCAGGGGTAGTGGGAGAGGGAGAAGCAGGCTTCCCGCTGAACGAGCAGAGAGCCTGATATGGGGCTCGATCACAGGATGCTAGGATCATGACCCGAGCCGAAGGCAGAGGCTCAACCCACTGAGCCACCCAGGTGCCCCTTGGTGAATAATTCTTTTAATGTATTGTCAAATTTGATTTCCTAATATTTTGTTGAGACTTTTTACATCAATGGTCATTAGTGATATTGGCCTGTAATTGTCTTGAATATCTTTGGCTTTGGTATCAAAGTAATGCTGACCCAATAAAATGAGTTTGTAAGTATTATCTACCTTTTTTTTTTTTTTTTTTTGGATGAGTTTGTAAAGGATTACCATTAACTCTTCTTTAAGTGTTTGGTATAATTCACCTGTGAAACCATCTGGTCCTGGGTTTTTCTGTGTTGGGAGGTTTTTGATTACTGATTTAATTTTCCTAATAGTAACTGATCTGTTCAGTAGTTCTATATTTTCATGATTCAGTTCTAGTAGGTTGTATGTTTCTAAAAATTCATCCATTTCCTCTAGGCTGCCCATTTTGTGGGCATATAATTGTCCATAGCAGTCTCTATGACCCTTGGTACTTCTGTCGTATCTGATATAAACACAGTGACTCTACTTTTCTTTTTTTTTTTTTAAATCAATCTTTGCATGGTTTATTTTTTCCATATGTCTACTTTCAACTCCCCATTAGTGTTCTTCTTTTAGACAGTATATAGTTGGGACATAATTTTTTTTTTAATTTTTTTTATTTTTTATAAACATATAATGTATTTTTATCCCCAGGAGTACATGTCTGTGAATTGACAGGTTTACACACTTCACAGCACTCACCATAGCACAAACCCACCCCAATGTCCATTACCCCACCCTCCTCTCTCAATCCCCCTCCCCACAGCAACCCTCAGTTTGTTTTGTGAGATTAAGAGTCACTTATGGTTTGTCTCCCTCCCGATCCCATCTTGTTTCTTTTATTCTTTTCCTACCCCCTAAACCCCCCATGTTGAATCTCCACTTCCTCATATCAGGGAGATCAGATGATAGTTGTCTTTCTCTGATTGACTTCTTTCACAAAGCATGATACCCTCTAGTTCCATCCACGTCGTTGCAAACGGCAAGATTTCATTTCTTTTCATGCCTGCATAGTATTCCATTGTGTATATATACCACATCTCCCTTATACATTCATCTGTTGATGGACATCTAGGTTCTTTCCATAGTTTGGCGATTGTAGACATTGCTGCTATAAACTTTTGGGTGCACGTGCCCCTTCGGATCACTATGTTTGTATCTTTAGGGTAAATACCCAGTAGTGCAATTGCTGGGTCATAGAGTAGTTCTATTTTCAACTTTTTGAGGAATCTTCATGCTGTTTTCCAGAGTGGTTGCACCAGCTTGCATTCCCACCAACAGTGTAGGAGGGTTCCCCTTTCTCCGCATACTTGCCAGCATCTGTCATTTCCTGACTTGTTAATTTTAGCCATTCTGACTGGTGTGAGGTGATATCTCATTGTGGTTTTGATTTGTATTTTCCTGATGCTGAGTGATGTGAAGCACTTTTTCACGTGTCTGTTGGCCATCTGGATGTCTTCTTTGCAGAAATGTCTGTTCATGTCCTCTGCCCATTTCTTGATTGGATTATTTGTTCTTTGGGTGTTGAGTTTGCTAAGTTCTTTATAGATTTTGGACACTAGCCCTTTATCTGATATGTTGTTTACATATATCTTCTCCCATTCTGTCAGTTGTCTTTTGGTTTTGTTAGTTGTTTCCTTTGCTGTGCAAAAGCTTTTGATCTTGATGAAATGCCAATAGTTCATTTTTGCCCTTGCTTCCATTGCCTTTGGCGATGTTCCTAGGAAGGAGTTGCTGCGGCTGAGGTCTCCTCAAGGATTTTGATGGATTCCTTTCTCACATTGAGGTCCCTCATCCA